>JAVQJL010104102.1:0-17618 GCA_036024295.1 Nannoperca obscura
ATATATATATATATATAAACCCCCTATTGAAAGCATGACATCTTACTTGATTGAACAAGGATGGACAAATGCTTTGAGATTGACAGCTAAGAAAGAAGACACTGCAGAATGGTAATCTAGGGTTTCTTAAAGACGGCTGTGCAAGTTCTTAAATTTGTCCTAATGTAGAATCCATTTGACTGTACGCAGATGGAATAATGATCAGTGCATGGAAAGAGGAGAGAGGGAGTTGGATACCCTAATATAAATGTTTTCATCTTTCTCGCTGACCAGCACAGGCCTTCTGAGAGAAATAGAGCACATTACCCCCCGCGCTCTGCTAACAGTGGAAATGAACGGTCAGTTCACCCACCTGGTAGAGCTCAATCCTCTGTTCGTTTTTCTTGGCGCCGTTGTTGGGGATCCGCAGGGCTCGAAACTCGGCCCGGAACAAGTTGGTGGAGTTCTTCTCCATGGTCGAGACGTTGAAACGGAATACCTTGGAGGTGATACCCTTAGGACAGTAGGGGAGGTCATCTGCAGGTAAAGTGGAAATGATGATCAGATTGGAACCCCGTATTGTTTCTTTTGTCAGAATCCCTCTAAGCTCTTATCCATCTGTTACCTCATTGTGTACATGTTATCAAAGCCTATTTTCCACTGACATCCTTACAGGGTTGGACATGTTTACCTTCTGATTATCGATAAGCCTTTTTCAGAGGATGTCCCTCTACGAGTTTAGACAGTTTACAGATAAAAACAAAACTTTTCTTATTTTCTTTTTTTTTACTATTTCTAGTCCATTCCAGAGAGACGTGGGCCATTACCGCTAACCATCTGCTTATGCTTTGTGCGGTCCGAGTTAGCAGCAAGTTGAAGTCATGAAATGAAAACCAAATGTCCCATGTGGGGTGGTGAAGCAGGCTGCAGTGGGACGGCAGCGTGCTCCCCCTCCCACCAGCTCTGGAGCTCAACAGGTGCTCTGAGGGCTCGGACAGCAGCCAACTAATCCTTGGAACCAAGAGGTTTAGCCGGAAAACATGTGGGCTCACGTGCTGGAGCAAAACAATACCTGAGAAACCATCGAGAAGGGGACTCCATTATCACACTACGTGCGTACTTGACAGGCAATAACTTTCTGTATACATGGTAAGTGGGTGTGTGATAGCACACTGACCTTTAGCAGAATCTGCTGGCTAAATGGCCACATTGTGATTGTATGTGAAAAGCTTCTTGCTTTACTGAAGCCTTTCCACTTTTTATATCATAGTATCATTGAACAGTTTATTAATTTAACAGGCCAAGCACATGCAGTGTTGAGCAAAATAAGCACATAGCAAACTTTTTTATGGGCCAAGTGGAAACAGTCATTTACAGCCAAGCCATGGCTAATTTATTACCCCAAGCTTACACTTTATTACCAAGCCTCAGATTTGGTGGTGGTTGAAAGCGGCACTGCACCTTTAGCTGATTTGCACCTCGAGCTGTTTCAGGACCAATGGAAACTCAGAAGATCAGTTGTTTCTGTGTCATGCAAAAGGAACTCACACATCTCTGAATATCTGTACTTCATTTGACCCATAATCCTATTTCAGTGTCCTCCCAGTCATTATCTGATATTTCCACAAAGTTTTTTTTTCAACTTTCCCTATTTATAGGTGACCTTTTCAGCATTCATCCCCAGCCAGATATCTGTCCAGTGTTTCCACACAATCTATAAGGAGGAAACCTCAGTAGCCTTTTCCTCCCCTCACTCACTGCTCTGCCCCCCCCCCTCCCCCGCCTCCCCCACAGAAGGTGGAAAGCCCCACTTCAAGAGGAGATTTGAAATTCTAATCAAGTCTTTGGTTTCCTTTTGGATGACCTCAATTTTCCCATTGCAATGGTTTTAGGTGGATTTTACATTATGGCTTATTTTTGCCAAGGGTCTGAAAGGTAATTTGTTCCATGTTGGTAAGTGGAGGGGATTGCTTCTGTAATTAAAATGAAATACATTCACCAATTTTCTGACCCCACCATTTTTAAACTTTTTAGACTTAAGAGTGATTGTCAGGATACTGACATATATTTGACCTGTAAAGCAGGTCTAGATAGTCTTGAACCTAGATACGATTCTAAACTAAGAATTTAGTTTGATTTTACTGCAAGACAACAAGTTTTCAAACTTTTATTTATAGTCACATACAAAAGCCTGAATAACAAAATGATGCCCAGTTAGGCGCATTCCTGTATTAACACTCAGTAAATCTGAACATAGATGAGCTTTAAATGAGAGATTTAGAGGTAAAGTTTTACAGGAAGACCTGGGGACGGATGTTTGAATAGCTGTTGTAAAGCTTCACATAAAGTGTCTCGCCCAGACACTATCGGCCACACCTCACACCTTGACACACGCTCACCCTCCTGTGTCTGGGATGTTCTCCTCTCCTGACACAGAGGCTCCCTGAGATCACCTCTCTTTGCCCTTTTGCCCGGAGGATTGTCCGTGATGTCAGTCTCTCCAGAGCTTTGTGGAGGTAAACAAAGGAAATAGGAAGCATAAGGTGGCAGGTGCTAGCCAGCTGCTGAGGTGTCTAGGTCTCATGAAGGACAACACATTTCTTTAGAAATGTATTAGTTTGAGTGCTCTGTAATCTAGTTAAATAGAAGTATCTGAAATTAGAATGTGTTTGCATTGTGCTATAGTTTCCTTTTTACTTACCCCAGAAAGAGGATACTTAGTTTTATTAATACAGACTTCAAATGTTGCTTTTGTATCAGAGAAGAGTCTCATTTCTCTACTTCCTACTGTGGCAAGCCAGGTCACTATAGCAGATGAGATAATGTGATGCAGCTCTGCTCTGAAGAAAAACAACTTTTTTTCCACTTGATTAAGGATGAGGAAGCAAAAAATGGTAAAGGCGTGGGAGCTGAGGGGGAGAGGTGCTGTTTCTTTGGGAACAGGCCAAAGACCTCTGTCTCTGTTTGTTCAGCTGACATCATCTTTCTACTATCCCATATATCAGATACCCTGCTGTTCTCAGCACTAGTCCTCATTTTTTACTGACCCAACACTGAGTCAATGATTGGCTTGAAATTTCACTGAAGTCGCATGCTTCAGTGTGCAAGGCATGATCTTTCTAATTCAATAGTCAGTGGATTCTTCAAATGTTATTGTGCCAAAGGTCGTCCTTCAGTTGAATTGTGTCTTCATCTCGTTTCTTTGACAGTATTTGTTTTGTGATGATATAAGCCACACTCTATTGCTGCCCAGTCTCAGATATGCTTCATCTGGTCATAAATGACAAAAGCCTTGATTTGCATTACTAGCAGTATCCAAAGGCAAAGCAGTCTGGAGCAAGTGGCGCATTAAAGTATGAGAGAAAAGTTTCTGTTTAACTTTTTAACTGGGCATGAAAAAAAAAGAAAAACTTGACTATATTCCCAAAGACTCCCACCTTCCAGAAATGGTGAATGTAAAACTCATTATATCCAGCAGGAATGAAAATGAACTACACTGCAAAATTATCAAGGTGACAGACGTTATGTTCCACCATAGTGCAACACGGCCTGCTCTATTTAAAATTACATAATGGAAAGGGTGAGAAAAGTGCTAATTAATGTATACTGGCACCTTCTCTTAAGTCCGTTTAAAAGCAAAAGTGTTGCCAGTAGTAAGTCAGGTTCATGTCTTGTATTATCACCTACAGTATGGCCTACAGCATTAGACCAGCGTGATGTGTCCTGGGCACCTGGCCATCACTGATCCCACTCCTTAGACCTCTGTTTGTTTTGGGAGCTCTGGCTACCTCTGACCAGTGGATAAACCCTGAGTTGTGTATTTTGAATGTCAGAAGCACTTTATGGGACCTGTGAAATGGATTTGATTCAGGACTAATGCTGGGATCGGCAGAGGGTCTGCTTAGTGTCATAGCACAGCATAAACACCTGTTGATTTCAAAATTGTTACACCATGCACTAACCGGACTCTGACTGTGAAAAGGTACAAATACAACTATTCCACTTAAAAAACGGACTTTCTCTGGAGAATCTGCTGCTCAGTGAGCTTCTGTTGCTGATTTCTGGAACAATCAATGAACCATAGTTTATACAGGAAATACCAATATGGATGGACAAGGGAATTAGATCAAAACACAGAGCTACTTGGCCCTGTCGCTACTAGAGAGAAATAGTGGGGGAAATAGAAGTGAGAGAATCATGACAGTGAAGGAAAAATATTGGGAAACTAACAGCCAGAAAAATGGAAATGAGGTACTGGAGTTGGCAATAAATACTAGATTTAACTGCCTGAGAGTTTTCCTTGCTTAGGAATGTGTCAGACTTAGGCTGTCCCCATGGCTTTAGTGTGAGGTATGTATGAGGAATGGTGCTCATTCCAATTAGACTGTTTACTTTGCCCTCTCCTTTGCGCGCCGCTCCACTGCGCACGGGCGCGTCTGTGCGTAAAAGCCGCACAGACACGAGTGGACTTATCGCCAGCTGGAAAAATGAGATGCCTGTTTTTGACATGTTTGCCTCACAAGTGAGTATACAAAGGCATTTGGATCACGTTTGAGCATCTACTTCTATAAATGTTGGCTGCTTTGGCAAAATAAAATATCTTGCTAATAACAATTATTCACCACCCTATGTACATTAAATCACCGAGATATATTACATGAAATGTTTATAGTTTATTAGGTGAGTGTGGGATCTTGAAAAGAAACACTTGAATAATTGAAAACAATACACTTACTGTTTTCTGGCGGACCATTGATCATGTTGAACTTGTAAATCTCTTTGGCATAGTACTCAGTCTCCGTGTTATCCTGTCCACAACTCTGCTGCCTGTCTCGTCCCAGCTCCTCAATGAGCTCCTTGGTGCTGTTATAAAGGGCCAGAACCTGAAACGGTACTTGACTCGGACCTGTTGTTTGAGGTGGACTGGTCAGCCGGAGTTTACTGAGAATCTGTCCCCGGACTGCCTCTACTCTCTTTTTCTTTATGTGGTCGATGTCCACAGTGGTGCAAGTGGATAGCGACAAAGTCATTGTCACACAATTTGAGAGGAGGAAAAACAGAATTGCTTTCCCCAGATTCATATTTCACTCTGCGTTCACTCACAACTGCGGCTTGTCAAGTAAAAGAAGACAAAACACAACTAAATTCCGATTTGAATAGAATCCCTTTTCTCTTTTCATTCAGGTCGTGAGTGAGTTCTGTTCCTGGAGGATTCCCATTTTCTCAAGTGCTATGTCATCTTTGCAAAATGGGCATTTGCATGGGAGCAAATCCGTGCCATTTTGGAAAATAATCTCAACTCTTCTTTAAAACTCTTTATCCTACTCTTCATCCCACCTTGTCTCATGCAAGCATCTCTTCTTTTCTTCCTGAGTTTACAGCGCATCGATCTCTGCACCGCGGTTCACTTTGTCCATTGCATTGGGCTCTTTCCATCCACTTGTGCTTGTGGAGTCAGTGCGCCTCTCTGCTATCTCCCTGCAGTCCAGCCTCAAACACACTCAAGCGCTTTCCACTCTCACTCATACTTTATAGTCACAAGCTGTGACGTTTCGGAGGGAGGGGCAGCAAGTTATAGCATCTGTTCGGACGATGAGATTTGTCCTATTCTAAAATGCGTTTGATTAGACTTCAAGTTTCATGTTGTCAAACTTTACAAAACGTGCGTAATATTGGGCAATGTGTGATTTCGCAAGAGCGGTTCTCGAATAAAGAAGGAAGCCTTGCACTGATTTGTCAAGGGCTTGTTGTTTTCTGTCCTCTCGGATGGAGAGGACAAATACCATTTGTACTATGTGAATAAGACTGAAGTTAAGCAATGCTTGCATGTGCTCATAAATCTCCACCCATTAAGGACCCTTAGCTTGAATGGGGGACCATTGAGGGTTGACGTTTATAATGTGTAAGTCTATGGGCAATGTTGACCATAGCCAGAATAAAGTTGTAGAAGAAAATCAAATGCAAATGGAAGGCCACATTTTACAAAAGGGATCTTGAAGGTGCGCAGGGAGCCCAGCCAGCTGTGATCCTAGACCGTTCAGCTTCTTCCCCAACACAAAACATGCGCAACAGCGACATCTAGCGGACGTCAGGGGAAATTTCAGGTCCCATTTTTTCACAGCTCCACTTGGTTGTGGATGAGAAACGGCAAATAGGTGGGAGTTGTGGGAAAGAGGCTGTTTGTTTGGCAAAAGACAAACTCTAACTAGCAATTATGGGCCCGATCTTTCACTGCAACTGCATGCTTCAGTGTTTACAGCTTTCTGATTCTAGGAAATAAATGACTTAATTCATAAATGTTATCATGCCGAGAGTCATCCTCCAATTCAAATAGCCTGTCTTTGTCTTCACTATAGTTTTTCAACAGTTTGCTTTATAGTGACACTGACCATTGAATTCTGCTGACATAAGGCCACTAAGGGCCTCTGATGCACCAGAGACACATCTAGATTCATACATTTATCTCAGGTGAAACCCCTGGGCTATGATAAACACATCATAGGGAGCTGCTCAGACAGGGAATGCAAGCGTTTTATAAGTATTTTATCGCATTTTTAATCATCATCATCGTCATCATACTCAGCAACAGCAGCAGCGACATTACCATCAATCTGTCATACATACTTTCTGTGTATCCGTAGCTATTTTAGCTATTTTATTTTATTTGTTTACATACTGACGCGACTTCTCAATGATTGACGAGGACTCGCACTTCACCTTCTGATTGGCGTTACCATGGAGAGCGTTGCTATGTGACGCTTGTTGACATTCTGGAAGACGCTGCACTGGTGGAAGCGAGGAGGAGAGAAATGGACGATAACTTTCAGGTCGGAGGTGCTGGAGCGGTAAAAAATGTGAGTGAGTCGTTTGAATCGCAGAGAATGCAGAAAGTTAAGGGAATAGCAGCAGGGGTAACGTTCATTGTGTGCGCTGTAAATGGAGTTGAGTGAATATTGTAACGGTGCAGCGAGGCTATTTCTAGCTACTTAGCTATTTAGCTAACGTAAATGTCAGTATTAGCCAGGAAGTGAACGAGATAGCTATTTAACCTACCTGTTACCAGCAAAGAGACATGATCAGTTACCGCTTTTGTGCAAGGACAGCAGGAAGGTTTGTCCTTGAGTATACAGCTAACGTTAAATAAGTGGTTAGCCCTGCTAGCCGAAATTTCCCGACATGCACCGCTCAATGTTATGCGGAATTTTTTGTTTTCTTTCCCCTCTCGGCAGGACAACCATTAAGGTTAAAAAAAGAAAAGAGACATTTACTCAAAACATCCATGTAATGGCGTAGCTGTACTGTAATTCAATTGCTATCACATCCTTTCTCCATAAAAGGCAATTTTCTTATTTTTGAACTCGTCTCCTTCCCACTTAACAGTGCTGGAAATGCTTATTGCAGCTAGATAGGATGATTGGGGGTACATTCACTTCCCTGTTTGTTGGTTCTTAGGGTGCTTCTTGTTTAAAAGTTATTTTTTTATTGTGCTAAAACATCTACAATGAAAACAAAACCATAACTTTGAAAGTATTTGAATTACACCCAACTACTCTTAGTTGGCAGCAAAACACTGCTCAAAGTTTTGTCATAAAAGTAACATTAGTAGGCTACGGTGCTGCAATTTGGAATGAACAATCAACTAACATGGAACCTTTTTTACCTATACATTTAACACCTCCATCTCCTACTGAATATTATATATCAAAGCAGAGCTCTAGAGTAGACTCTACTCTTCTCTAGACTGACTGTTTTAATGTAGTTGTTGTTAATGCACTTCATCCATCCATCGTCCTGCCTTGTTAGATGTTTTTCCAACCAGTGGTACATTACCACTGTCTATTGCCCTGACAGAGCAAGTTCAACTTCCCCACTCTCTTTGTCTCCTTAGCCAACAGGTATTGTCCTATTGATCCCAAATCAGCATTAATAGGAGCATAAGGTCCACTTACTGCAAAGATCATATCAGATCTGTCAGTCAGGAATAAGACTGGTCTTAGACCTTCCCTGGTAAGAAAATGTGAGTTTTAAGCACTTGAGAAATTTTCTACAAATGAAGTGTTGTATCAATATTTTTTGTTGTTTTGTAAAAACACATTAAAATAAAGTGGAATGATGCTCATTTGTTTAATAATGATCCTATCATATGCAAAAAGAATAAATGTCATTGCCACATCACCAGAGTTTGACTTCACAGAATTGGAAGTTGTACAAAATGACCAAGCAAAACCATCGTAAGACCAAACGTGGTTGTTTTGTGCACATGGAATAATCTAATCTGTTGTCCATCCAGACAACGTTTGGTTGGCTCATTAGATGGCACAGTTAAGGCACAGCGAAACCACAAAGTCTTTGGTAGCCAAAGTAGTGCACAGTTTCTAGCTTTAGAATATCAAAATCTATTTTCCATTTTAAAATGATGAACATTTCCCAGGTTCCAAAGTCTGGACGGAGAGCTCGCCTTTCAGCAGACCAATCATCGTTTGAAGATTCACGTTACGTCAGGAAGTCCTCCACCTCTGCTTCAATGGGAGAAGTATGTATAATCATGTAATAGTAGATAGTTGCATGTGATAATCTAACCTCACAATAAGCCTCATCAATATGCATTTTGGTTTTGTCTCATACATGAATCACAGGATGAGGACGAGGTAGGTAGAATGAAAAAAAGTGGTGACTTTGCATGGCTTCTGCTGCTACTGGTCCCAGACAACAACTTTATACCTTTTATATTAGTTTCATAAACACTAGTCTGTTAACATGAGTTACCATAATGAAGGTAACTCAACAAGCCTGTTGAGATTCACTATTTCTCACATAACAACACACACAGTAACACCATCTTGACACACATGGTATACAGTTTTAATGCTCATCTATGCAGAGACGTTTAAGTTGCCATTTTCCTACTTCAACAGGGCTTAAAGCATAGACAGTCAAAATTGTAGCTGCTCTTCATTAATTGTCTTGTGTGTATTGGATTTGATGTGCTTGCATGAAACGTTTTGAAGTGTTACTTCATTCAAACTTTAAAACCCTTTTACAGAGTCAGAAAACATTGTAATTGTGCTCTTGTAAATTGTCTAATTGAAAAACAAGCCGGATACATCATCAAAGTCCTCGTAACTCTACCAACCATTTTCATAAATCCATGTGATTGTGACATGAATCACTTTACGTCTTCGGAGAAGAAATGTTGTCGTAAAGTTTTCTCAGTGATCTCTGCCTCTTAAAACATATTGGAGTTATTGTTGCTAAATATAGACTAAATATAAGGTAAAAATATATGGGAGAAGCCAAATCAGAAGTTGGAATGTGACAAATAATTTCAATTCACTGTCGTTGGCATTTATGGAATCAGTCACATCTCCTGGAGTGGCTAGCTGAAATCCAGCCAACATTCCCAAAGCAAAAAAGTCCAGTAATACTTGTGCTTTAGGCTAATCTTCCCAAATTAGGCCAATTTCCCTAATGTATGAACCAGTATTCTCGCGCCCTCTCTGACCTGCTGTGCACATGCAATACATTTTTCCAGAGTGTCGTGCGACTGGGTGGGTTTATTTACAGTCTTCGTTTATCATCCCTGGCCTCTTCTGCCTAAAATACCCAACTGATTGGTCACATTCCTGACATCCTTTTAAACAAAGACTCATTTGCTTTTATGGCCACTACAAGTTCCTTTTGCCCCAGAGACCATCAGAGAATCCTAGATTAGAAACCACGAGGGCTAAGCTAATTGCCTTAACAGCCATAACTATTTTACTAGAACTGTGAGGTTCATATTTGGTCATGAAGAATTGGAAGCCGGATTTGTTTTGTTTCTCAGGACACTTATGGTCCTCTCCATTTTTGTGGAGTGAAATAACTGTCAGAGGATGAATTTATTATCCTCAAAGACGCTTGACCACATTATCTTGTCTCTCGTGAAAATTGTTCATTGTCAGAAATACCAAACATTAAACATCAGAGGAATTTCACATCACTTGGAGGAATTCTTGTAATGTTGCTTAAAATGATTCAATTGTCAGTATTGTAATCCCCTTTGTTCTTAATAAAGAGACAGCTACTAATTATACAAAGTTGAGGGAGCTTGTTCAGCCTCAGCTCTCTCGATTAATAGTAATATACAGCGGAGCAGAGTGGCTCCCCATCCCTCTGCCCTGCTTAATGGTGACATTCAGATTTATAAATGGCTTTGTTGAAGGAACCAGCCATGAAAGATTATTTCCTCTTTCATCATAAACGAAAGAAATTCTTCACGAGCACTTTGTCCTCTGCAGACCCAATTTAGTAATGAGAAATGTTGTGCCTTTTTTCCCCCCTAATTCATTTGTCTAGTGCCCACCCTCGTGTGCTCTGAGGAATTCATTCATTCAAGTGCTGGTCTCAGGGTCCCGGTCTCAGGATCAAGATGCATACTCATTTTACTATTTTCAGAATCTAAGAATGAGATGGAGAAGGTCATTTTTTTCCTGTGAATCTATTTTAGGGTCAGACTTACAGGCCCTGGCAGTTCCCACACTCTGCTCCACATGTTCCGGTGCTGGAAATGGACAGTACTGAATACCATAATAAACAATACAATGGAGTACACATACCAGGCACATTGTTGACTGTACAGGAACTTTATGGTAGCTTGCAACTAGCTACAACGTACAGAATCAGAGGTGTACTTTGTTTCAAATGGTCCCCACACCTTTAGCAGGACAGTTGAGCTCGCTTTCTTTTGCCTTTTACATTTATGTTAAATTTAGGGGTCTACTTTTTCTGTTAGGAAATTTATTTTCTACACAAGAGGGCCACCTACGGGCACATTTCCAATAAAAATAACTCCAAGTGACAGGTTTTAGAGGTCTCTTATTCATGGTTTTTGTACATAATATAACCTATTCACCACTACGTCAAATAGGTATTGATGTAACACATAAGCCCTGTAATTACGACAAAACCTGCCAGCTATATCTTACTAAACAAGATATTTTTATGCTCTATTTTCCGACATTAAAGACAACTGGACTTCTTACTAATAGGATTTATGTGAGTGAGTAAACATTCAATGAAACTGTTTGTTATTAAAGACCTCTCTTTTCCCAGGGCCCCCCTACTAAACCGGCCCGCCGGCAAGGCGGCTGGGCAGAAGAGAGCTCTGGGTCTGCCTCTGCCAAGTACGTATCTTCACCTTTTCCTCCATCTCCTGTGGCTACGCTGAAGGCGGAGACTGCGAGCTGTGGTCTTGGGTTATGTGTTATTAATGAACTCTCATGCTGTTGAATGAGCTTATTTATCAGTGCATATTTGGCACTCAGGCTGCGAATCAACAAGGTTAGAGGGAGCCTGTCTGAGCAGGCAACTCTCCATTCGTCTTCATCTGTGAGCAAGGCGGTAATTGACATGGTTAATGCATCAGCCACAGGAGGGCACTGTTAGTCAGCTAGCCACTTCATCACAGGGGTTCAAGCCACTTAATCACCCCTTACCACTGCAGTCTGCTCTTTACACAGGGAGCACAACATGGAGAATTCATGAAATATCTGGAACAGATGGAACATGTTTGCCAGAAGCTTTCGTCTACAACTAACAAATCTAAATCTAAATACTGTACATGACTGAATCACTTTGTATTGTACTGTGGAGCTACGGCTCTGGTTTCCTCCACCACCTGCCACTGTGCTTCATTTTTTTCAGTCTCAGTGGAGGTGAGAGCATAGGAGATGCATTGAAGTGAACAGGCTGAGTCAATTGTGCTTATTTGTGTAGTTTACTGCACCGTTAGTGCAAGCAAGGAAAACAGAAAACTCAATAGATCTTTTGCGTAACCCAGCTTGATTCCCAGTCTCAAAGCGATTGAAATACAGGAGGTGTAAAAGGGGTTTGCACGCGCATTGATCCTCTCTGAAACAAAGTAAGTAATGGTCCCCCCTGGAACCGGCAAGGACTTTTCCCTTCAATGTCACCCCTCATGCTCAATCACCGCCGCCCTCCTCCCACTAATCCCAGCGCAGAAATCCCGGGATTTGTCGATCTATCACTTCTAATTGACACTAAATGATCTGTCAGTTTATTGATGAACCTTTGAAACCAGGTTGTCACAATATATTTTATCCCTAACAACTTTTTCCAGACAGTTTTACCATGTCTATCGCTTTGCCTTACATGAGTCTTAATCAAGGGGCCTGTAATGTGTCTTAAGTGTCGCCACCCCCGCCCCCCAGACAGGACACAGTCCAAGGGCAGGCAGGTAGGCTCCCTCAGCTCGTCTCAGCCCTGCCTGGTTGGACTCCAGTACCTTCAAGGTTGCTGGTCTACACTCAGACAGCATGGATAAGACAGACAAAACAGGTGTAAACATTTTGAGAATTGGTCAGCTAATTGTGCTTTATGTTATTGTTTCGTCCCCACAAAAAAAAGATTAATTAATAAGGTTTTAATGTTTTACAATAGACAGAGCAAATACACCATAACTCAAATGTCTGTACGTATTCAGATGAATGACAGGTGATGTGTGATGTAGAATGGAAGTATTCAGATGTCCCTGTCTATCTCTTGATGTCTGGGTTTTTGTGCGAGCTTTATTTTTTGAGTTGATGAGTTTGTTTGCCTAAACTGTACTGCTCTGAATGTCTAAACAATTTTATCTTCAAAGCCCAAACTAAAAATGAAAATGTCCTTAAAGGCTTTACAGTCTGTAGACTGTTCAGCAAACTTTCCTCCAAAACACCCTTTAAGCAGTATAACCTCAGGAACAGGACTAAAAGTAGGGATTGGTGTTAGCCTTTCTAGTGATATCTCTATGTCATTGTTTTAGGGACCTTTTACACTGACATTAGTGTGCAGTGATTTGAATCCCAAAATTAGTACTTACAGTATGCATTATAATATGCACCTCTTTTATTACTTGTTGTTTGGATAAATGTGTTAATTAAAAAAAAGTATGAATTTATTTAATTTAAATTAATAATGCAGGCCTGCAATTTAGATTTTTGGCTGCATCAAAGGATTAAAATGACAATGTACTACTTTTAAAACCAGAAGGGGGCACTACTCATCCAGGAGAACTACTAAAAGCATTTTGCTTCATGAAAAAGATTAAAACCTCTTATACGCTTAATAAAACATACTAAAACGTACTCTGCTTTGATTCCTTTCTTATATTATATGATGATTGATATGGTTAAATACTTTTCAGGTAATAATAATAATGTGGTCATATTTGTTTTTCTGTGAGCTTCTGTGCTGTGATTGCTACCTTTCTTAAAACAGATAGTGAATGCTAAAAATACAGCGTTGAGGCAGAGAAGTGTCAAAACACAGTGCTTTGGTGTCTGGCATGCTCTGTTCAAGCTGAGCTGTGTAAATGGAGAACAGTCTGAAAATAGTCTCGTGATCCAGCAGGAGACGAGGCTGAGAAAACAGAGAAGAGAGGGGAAGACACGACTATTGTAGACCCCACTGTGTCTCATATGGCAGAATTACTATCATTAGCTACACATGAAGAGGACGTGTCCATCGAAATACCTCCAAGGACTATGCCAGGAATAAAAAATATCTATATCATTGAGTTTTGTGTTTACCATTATTTTGAAGGAAGGAAAAATGTAATCTAACAAGTGTGTTATTTGATTTGTTTAACAGTTGTTGTTTTTTCTGCTGCTAAACAGATCTTCAAGAAGACCTGCAGCTGAAGACCTGGAAGAGTAAGGTCATTCAGCCGCCACATCTATATTTCATTGTACTCTTGCAGTTGTTGATTGAAGTCAACGGCAGTTACTTTTCAGTGTGTATGCATACAAATAGGTCAGTTTAAACGCTTGTTCCCTTTGTATTAAAGCGGAAATAGCGCTGTGCTTTCAGATTGTCCTTGGTTGCAACTAATCCTTGCCTTCCAAGAACAATCACTTAACATGATGAAAATAACAGCGTGACTGAGTTGTCATCACTTTTATTGCTGTTAGGAGCCAAGTTTTCCTGTTATTCTAGTTTTTTCCCCTCACCCTCCCCTCACATCATTCTGTGACTAGAATAGACATCATGAGGAGAGGCAGGTAGAGGACGCAGTCGTCTACGTTTTACTCATCATCGCAGTTGGAGCCCGGTGCCTGAGTGGCTGTAGTGAGACAGAGGCTTTGTGTGTAAAGTTGTCACCCTGCAGAAAAATCCCTTATGCTGTGCTTCTGTCACAACTGTCTTGTCTTAGTAATACTTATTCAGACTGCTGCTCCGGCTGGGTTTGTCTTTAAAAAAAATCCTAGAGTCTGCTGTCACCCAGACAGCATCATAGCACTGTCAGTGCCCTTTGGCAGAGGCTACTGTTCAGAAGTCCAGTCAGACTGTAGCAGACTGAGCAAGTGTCCTTACTACCCTGAGAGAAAGGCAAGTCAAAAAACAGGCCCATCATCAAAGCAAAGTAGCCCGGGAGCCAACTCCTTCAGTCCCTATGATGACCTCACCATTGGGTTGCATTTTGAAAGCATTAAATAATTCATACTCTCACACTTCCTGTTTCTACAGCCGTCGCCTGCGACCACAAACTCCCCAGGGATCAGATGATGAAGGAGGTAAGAGCACCCTCACTATCCCCCACTCCGTGTCTCTCCTCACGGGCAAAGAGGAGCCCTCCAGCGCCTCCCCAGCGCATTCATCCTCTGGAAGTAGAGCAGATAAGCAGGCAGTCAGTCAGATCATCGCTTTTCACTGATGCTCACACCATATTTCTCCTTGAATCCAGCATGGATTCACGTGTGAGAGCTCTGCCTTTGACCAGCGCGTGACACCGTATGAGCACGGCCCTTTTGATGAAAATGACAAGTGAATATGCTCATTAAATAAGGTTAGATCTCCAGGTGATGGAGAATATTGTGGCAAGTGTTTCCCTCACCACCCAGAGCGACACAAAAACACACACGTACACACACTGTGTCAGGCAGGTGCTGTTGAATACCGCGGCCAATCAAGAGGTAACCGAGACACCTGAGGGCCAAACTCTGCGCACCACAAACAATGTCAGGACTGAGGGGGGAAATTTCAGCTAAACCCTGCCTGGAATAATTGTTCTGTTTTGCGGCACAAGGCAGCTGGGGAAATAGGGGCACGTTTGCCTTAGTAAAGATAGGCTAGCAGCATGAAATGCTCAGTTGACAACACTGAAGGACTCTTAAACAGTACCTCAGGTAGTATTTAGTAATGCCATTTCTGAACAAATAAACGCTGTGCTGATCATAACCCCTTTATCTACGGACAGCTTATCATAAAAATATCCATTATCATGTGTCCAAATTCAGAGTATTAACAATAATTACAATAGGAATAAAAATGTATATATATATATGTATGTATGTGTGTGTGTGTATATATATATATATATATACACACACACATACTATATATATATGTATGTATGTGTGTGTGTGTATAAATATATATATCAAAACAAAGCTACAACTATGTAATACATTTCAAAATGTATCCCATTGAGTCAAATGTATTTTAAGTGTTTTATTCATATACTTTTTATCATTCATTTTCTAGTGAGAATTGTGAACTCTAATGTAAGTTTTTGTAAGCAATATTGTGTTTTATTTGCACTTGAGAGACTTACCTAGCTAGTGCTTTCTGTTGAAAATGGGAAATATACCATTTAAAAAAAGTATCACTGTATTACAAAACTTTCAAATGTCTTGATAAATCACAATTAATTGCGCACATGAACGGCAGGTACGGTAAAATCCTTATATTACTGAACATCTCTATTACATTTATGTACACACATATTGTCTGTCACTGTCTAGTATGCACCGGCTCAAATGGCCAGTTGAATGAAGTCCAGAAGTTTGGTTCTCTTTAATGCCGCCGGAAAGATTATTACTCTGTGGAGGGAGACCTCTTAATACAGAGCCGGAGGCAGGGGCATTGGAAATTACAGTGCTGAGGGTTAGTGAGATAGCCCCTGCGATCTTGATTATGTCCCCTACCCTTATCCCTTATGTCCACTGGCTACAAGCAGAGAGAGAGAAAGAGAGAGAGAGAGAGAGAGAGAGAAAGAGAGAGAGAGAGAGAGAGAGAGAGAGAAGGCTAGCCCAGTCCCCTGCTCCCATCTCCCCATCGGCTGCCCCCACAGCCTCCTGCTGGTCACTTTAAATAGCAACAATATCCCAAACACGCTCATCTGTTTCATTCATGTTTCACTGTCTTACTTTTAGCCACTGATGTGCCGAATATTGTCCCAAAAGCCCTTTAAATGGATTCTGTGCCAAGGTAATCATTTGAATGGACCCCTGCGTAGATTATAGGAGCCCAAGTGATGTGGAGAGACGTCCTGTTCTCCAAAGTCGCTGACTGGCATGTGCCTGCCGGGAGTATGTCTACATTCACAGCAAATTATCCCCTTTTGATATTTACATGCTTCATCGAGGAAGCCGGACGCGACCGTGTAATAAGGATACGCGTGGCCTGCTCGCTGCCAGACAAAAACCACCTTGATACATGTCCAGCCGAGGGAAGGAAGTCAGCGTGGGTAATGTGCGCTGCGCTGAGGAGACAGCTCCTCCTGATAGAGCTGCCCTTTGCGGAAGAAAACACTGGCTTGTTTGCAGCTGCTTTGATGCCCTGCTTGACCTCAAGTAATGGGTTGAATTTGAAGCTCATTTAAAAATGTTGTTCCTTTTTTCACTTAATAATAGACTTTGCATATAGACAACATATGCCTCTGTGCTTCACATTGAACTCTCATGGAGTGTGTTAATAGTGCATTACTGGCTGAAATGAAAAAGGGTGTGTGTGTGGACGGATAGACAACCCAGGAATCTGTTTGCAAAGAGCCGGACGGCGAGGCTTTTTGATGTCATTGCACTAAGACCATTAAATTTGATTGGGGGTCCAGGGGGGACGCATTCTGCTGAACGCTGTGCTTTGTAAATGAGAGGACAAAGTGTCACCGGGGCCTCATGAATATGAAATACCCGCGCCTGCATTTATTTGGATATCAGAAACACAGATGAATTTTGTCAGCGGCTAAACGAGCGTGGCATTTTTAATTTGGTTTAATTAAAAAAGAGAAAGAAATAAGTTATCAACAGAGGGTGAGCCTTTGTTATCTACTGAAAGTTGATGGGTTACGTTTGGAACAAGTCGTCTTCAGAATTTGTCATCCATCTGACAAATATGTTCAGAATCTAAATTATTCCTCTTCATTTCAACAGGCCGTAACTGTGGGACTGAAATATAATGTTCCATCAAGGATCGATGTTTCCTCAACTCCCGTTTATTTTCAGGAGTTATTTTTAAGGAATGGTGACATAGATGCCAAGATATTTCCTCACATCAGTTGCAGACTTCCATCTCTTCACCTCTATTTAGCTCCTCTATTGACTTTCCCCTCGGGGTGCAGCACTGTGGTTAGAGATTACTGACAACCCTCTTCGTGCAGTCCAGCTCCCTCTTCTTCTATCAGTATCTGTCTGTTCCACTCTCTCTCTCTCTCTCTCTCTCTGTCAACACTCAGCTGTAGAGCTAATAAGGATGTGCAGTCTGCTGGGGGGGGGGGGGGGGGGGGGGGGGGGGGGGGGGGGGGGGGGGGGGGGGGGGGGGGGGGGGGGGGGGGGGGGGGGGGGGGGGGGGGGGGGGGGGGGGGGGGGGGGGGGGGGGGG
>JAVQJL010104105.1:0-41011 GCA_036024295.1 Nannoperca obscura
CCCCCCCCCCCCCCCCCCCCCCCCCCCCCCCCCCCCCCCCCCCCCCCCCCGCACCAGCAGGATTCCTGTGGACTCGGAAGGGAAGAGTGTTGTGTTTTACGGTTCTCTCGGCCCTGAGCGTGCACATGCTGCCTGCGTCTGTCTGTATGGGTTAATCATTACAGCAGATGTGAGAGACAATGAGCTGCAGCTCCCGTACTCACAACACGCACAGACGCTTAGACTGGCTAGCTTTTACTGTTGGCTTGACCAACGTCTGTTAATGGCCACCACTTTGTTGCTTTAGCAAAGTGTGTGTGTGTCCGTGTGTGTCCAGTAGCATTGGTCCCACCTCTGAGGATTGTAGACTTTGGAGATGTAGAGACAGCTGTAACAGGGCGTGCGTGTGTGTGCAGAAAATGTGCAGATGTCTCGGCTTTCAGTGTCTGTTCCCACCACTTTGTTACTGATGTTACTCATGCCTGTTGCTTTGGCATAAAGAATGATCATGTTTGAGACTAATGAAAGGTAAAGAAGGGTGATTTGAGCTGTGTGTTCATGTGAGGAATGTCACTCAGTGTGGCTTGGGCTGTATGAAAATGCTCGTAGGTCCAGGGTTGTGTTCAACAAACCAGTATGTTATTTCATAAGTAGTGTTGTAATCATGATTTCATCTGCAAGTCAACTGACGTAAAACCTATCAAAGACATGTTTAGTAGTTTACGTATTTATTAAGTGAAAAGCATGTCATCATTTTTTTTACATGAATGTGATTCATATATTAGAAACTAATAGATAAAATGAATGACACATTTACAGTGAAAAAACATTGTTCTCTCTTGCTTTCATTGCAAGTAATTCTAAGCTTTTGTGTTATGGTAAATCTGTTTGGGTGGCCCACAGTAAAATCTCACTGTCTACCACACAAACCTCGAGCTAGCGTCTGGGTTGGCAAGTCATGGCTTTGACTACTGCAGTGGTCACCTTTTTAAAACAAGATCTTGAGACTTTCTTGCATCCTGTTGAAAAAAAGTTGCCCTATAGCTTCCATATGTCAGTCTCACTGCAGTTATAACTGCCAACTAATTTTCCCAGAAAGAAACCTTGAAGGGCAGGTCTCCCTTCACTCAGGTCTCTATAATATAGTTTTTATTTTAGCTCTAACAGCTGTGCTGCACACCACCGCTCTATAATTCCCACTGGCACGAGCACGGAGACTGCGATGCCTAACTAACCACCCATCGTAAATCCAGAATATTCTCCCAAATGGCACTGTCTGCCCATTACACTAGGCTGGTGTGTGTGTGTGTGTGTGATTATGTGTACATGGGTTTCTGCTAAGTGCGAACTGAACTCAGGCCTATTCCTGTGTTTTAAATGTGAGAAATCATGACGTACACACAGTGTCTGTGACTAACTGTATGTGTGTGTGTGTGTTGCAGGGGTCCCTTCAGTGTGGTGAGGCGCTGCATCAACAGGGACACGGGCCAGCAGTTTGCTGTGAAGATCGTAGATGTGGCCAGCTTCACCTCCAGCCCCGGCCTCAGCACAGAAGGTGAGGAACACAGCAGACCTGGTTTGAACTGTGGCTGCAGTTAAATCTAAAGCATATTAAGTGTTTGCTGTCGAGCACTTGGAGCACCAGATGGGTGGTGTTAACAGAATCAGGACAAGAGAGGATAGTTGTCAGGGATGCTGTCAATCACAGAGAATTACTCTTTCAAACAGACTTACTTACATCTATGAAAAGTTGAACTTGTTTTCTCTTCTGTAATGCAAACTGCATTCATCTTGTTCTTAAAACAAATGTTGGGAATAATCTGCAAACACCCAGGCAGGCACAGTGTATTATGGCATTCTCACACACAAACACATGAGCATAATGTCACACATGCTGCACCCAGATGAATAATATGTTGGAACTGCATTTGTTTGCCTGTTTGTGTGTGTGTATTCGTTAGGTAGTGGTGGTGAGAATGCGTGAGATATTGGAGCATATCATGTCTCACCATGTGGTTTTGTGCTTTGTCACGCTGAGATCTGTGTGTGTGTCTGAGAGAGATGGAGACACATCATAGGTGTGTGTGTTGGTGCTAATGTTGGCGTTCACTATGTGCCATCTGTGATGCCCCAGTCAGAGATTAGCCTGTTAGCCAATAATAACAGCAAGACAAGGAAATGACCCAAGGGAGGAGAAACAGTAAAAGTAGAAATTTATACCAGTATTTCTCAAAACAAAGTCTATGTCCTACATAATCTTGGACATTAGTATGTTATCGTTATTCTAAACTAAATGTATTCACCTGAAAAGTCAAATAAACCTGAAGAGGTTTTCTTAACTTGGACATTTAGAAAGGTTTGGAATGATGTTGTTGTTGTTGTTGTTGAGTCTCCTTTGGGCAAGTTTAGCTTGGTCACAGTAGTGATGACAAGAATCGGTTAAGAAGCATGTAGAAGTCTGTAGATAGAATGGGTAGTTGTTTTATGGAAGTGTTCCAGACATAGAAATTGATTCAGAGAATGACAACATTAATGCATGGTAGGATTTGTCTAACTGAGAAGCTCAGGTCACTGCCCAAATCAGAGGACTTCCTGTCTAGTCTGTTTTATACCAAATGTTTTGTCTATTGTATTGAATTTAAAAGACTATTTGTAATGAGCATAGTCATGTCTTTTCATTCATTGGTTCATTTGATTCAATCATTATTTGACTCTTCAAGTCCAAAACCCAAAGACATTCAATTTAGAACAATAAGAAATCGAGACAAGCAGCGGCTCCTGGCATTTGGTCGGTTGCAACCAGTGCATTTTGTTTTTGACATTTTTTGCTCGTTATCAATTATTCAAATGTTTGCTGATTAGCTTTATTCCTACTGACTAATAGGCCCTTTTCACAGCAGCCATTTTGACATGTCATTGCAGGCCAGGGTAAACACAGGTGTAATGAATAACATGAATGATGGCCCTGTTCTATTTAGGTGGGCCAGGGCCCTGGTATTGTGCATGCTGGCTCACTGGAATGGCTGCGACGCCATCATTTATTTTGACATGTCAAAATGGCTGCTGTGAAAAGGGCCTATTGGCTAATCGACTAAACATTTCAGCTCTACAAATATTCAGTGTTTTGCATTCCCCAGGACTGGCAGTTGTCATCGGTATGAGAGTGGTTATATTGTAGTTAATTGATGCACAAGTGAAAACGCTTCTTAAACAGTTATTCTGTTTCCCAGATTATATTGTGTATCACCAGTATAATGGGATATTGTCAAAACAACAACAAATGGCAGTAAGATGCACATCAGATCTCATGTCCTAAATATGAAGTGAATATTCATGTGCATCGAAACGAGAATGAGCCACAGTGGAAGATTCTCCTAAAGTGAGAAGAACGTATCTTTTTGCCACTTACATTTGTGACATTTTAAAAAGTCACCAGAGAAGAAATGAACAAGAGGCCACTCAAAGTGTCAGGATAGAGAAGTGGAGTGCAGACAGTTTTGGAGAGTGGTGTCCTGAAACCACATACCTTTTAGCTTAATAAGACAGAATCTTAATGTGAGTGAAAAGGAGACAGAACTGCTACAAGATGAGTAACGTGTGTAATATGTGTGAATATATCTGCGAGTGGGAGGGAGCTGGGCGAACAAATCATAAATTGCATGGTACAAAATGAACTTTTTTCAGCCGCCCAAATGGCTAGTGAATATCACATTTTACCAGCTGCTCAATAGATAACCATTGTCTTTTTGGCTGGTGAGTAAAGCAAACCTACCAGCCACTTGCACTTTTTACCACGTTTGGCTGGTGGTTGCCAGTTGTGTGTCCTGATTTTGTGTGTGTGCGTGCGCGTGCGTGTGTTCGTGCAGAGTCTGGGAGTATTGAACAAAAGCAGAATGAGTGAATTGAATGATGATGATTATAGAAAGTGAACTAGTGAGCACTCTCAGTCAACATTAACTCTTTATGGGCATTGAAGGTCATAGTAAAATACACTAGTGCCATATGCAGTATAATTAGTCAGATGTGAAGGGTAAGTTTAGGTAATGAACCTACTGGAAATATAATTCATCCTCCAAGCGTTTTAGATTTTTCATTGTGATTTCTGTAAGCTGCTTTTATCCCACCGTCACGAGGAGACGTTTTCCTCAAACGTATCATGTAATAGAGAGTGACGTGATTTAACATTGCATCACAGAGCCTAGTGAAGCCCAGGCCTACGTGTAAGAATTGCTTTGAAATGGTGAATGGCAGTGGTTTCATTCAGACTGTTCCAGGCCTCTCTGGCTCCCTCCCTCATTCTGAGTGGTTTCCTCGGTGCCGTGCGGACACTGGGATACATTGTTAAGTTCAAGAATAGATACTCGATGAGACGGGCCGAGGACGAGTGTAAAGAGGAGAGAAGAGAAATAATGAAAGCAAAGGAACAGTAGAATGGGGGCTCTGTAGTGGGGACACAGTGTCGTTTCTCTGTGTTGCATAATGATACTGGTCTGTCACGACACAATGAGCGCACACACAAAATGATCAGTAGACTTGCAGAAGGGGAGTGGAGTGTGTAAATGAGGTTTTTATGGAGTGAGGAGCTCAACAACAGCACATTATGACAGTCAGCCTCACTCAGCAGTCTCTGTCTTATCACCCGTCTCGCCAGTATTCTATTCAGTATTGTCTACTTCCTTTTCTTTAACTAGAGAAGACTAGTGTGATCTGGATGTATTGATAATAAGAGGGGGGAGTTGATGAGTGCATGCCAGATGTGCATTTAAATGTGCAATTCAACTGGTTTTCTAGTGGTGCTACATCTGGTGTTACTTGTCTCTCTGCTGTACCAGATTGTTAGCCTGCTTATGTGTGTGCCCAGCATGTGAAAACTCACCTTGTTTGCTCTGTATCTGTAAAGACTGGGATCCCTCTGAGTAAATGAAATGCTCTGTAACTCCCTCTGGTGGGGAAGTTGAGATGTGGCAGGCTTGTTGAGGTGTGAAAGGAGGAGGCCATCTCCTTTTTGCTCTTAAGTTGTCCCCAAGAGACGAGAGAGGATTTAAAAAGGTCATCTGATGTTTTCTTTTGGTTTACCTATTTGTTTGGTCTATTCACGTAGTATTCTTTCAGTAAAGTCAGTAAAGATACAAATGAAAATATTGTTGTTTTTATATTTGAACAGATGCTAAATCTCCTCAAAAACACATTCTGGTCAGGCTGTATTTGATATGTGTGTGCTTGTTCACTTGCCACTAACACATTTTGTGCCACAACATCATCTTCATGAAAGCTTTTTGAGCCTTAGAAATTCTTCTTCCCACCTCCATGTGGTTGGAAAATGAGATATTCCTACAAGAAGATTAAGAGCCAACCGTAAATGCCTTGAATGAGCCAATAGAGGAAGGTCACAATGAAATGTGCCCATTTGAAAGATATAAGATAAATCACGTAGATCATTTCCACGTGGTTTGCATGAGCACATCTGCTCAGTTTTTTGTGGTTTGTGTCAAATTGGGGATTAAGGTCACTTTAACAAGAGCCTTGCCATGTTTGTCATACAGTTGAGAAGTCATGTTATTACAGTTCATGTTAAAATGACAGGAAACAAAACGTCTTAACACCAGCCATGGGAAATAACCTAAATTGTAATTGAAAACTTAAATACAGTTGAATTAACATCTACCCTCACAACCTGTAATGGAACTCTAATTACGCTGGAGTGAAATTCTAATCACTGGATGTGAACAATGTCTCATCTGTCTCATTTCTCCCTGCCAGATCTGAAGCGAGAGGCCAGTATCTGCCACATGCTGAAACACCCCCACATCGTGGAGCTGTTGGAGACCTATAGCTCTGATGGCATGCTCTACATGGTGTTTGAATTGTAAGTCCACGCTGCACACTCGGTCCGCCGTAATGCATCATGTAACCAGATGTGTGCATGCTTGTGTGTGCGTGCTTGTATATTTTACTTGGTCTTAACCAGCCACCACAGCTGGCGATCAGTCCCACATACTGTTGACTTAATATTTCTTTTTAAACAATATACAGATGCGAGTGGGATCACCTGCTAAAGGTGACAAATTTAACAGCCACAAACTAAATTTACCAGCAGATTGTCACACCCTATGGCAAACACTACAGGCCCCCTCATTTTAGTGGTTTCAGACTTGTTAGAGGCCTTGAGTGAGTGAGAGGTAAAACTTAGTGTTTTACAGGTGTGTGTTTGTGTGTGGATCTGTGTCTGAGAAAACTATCTGTTCTGTTGGAATAAAAACATTTTTATCATACTATATATTTCCAAAAAGATGAGAAAGATTTCAACATATTTCCCTATATTTATCTATAGTCTTTTTTTTTTTTTTTTTTAAAGGTTTGAAATGTTAAACAATAAAATATATTGATTGATTGATTGGCAAGTGGTAAAATGACATGCCTTGTTATATGGCAACTTGCAACAAAATCTTCCTAACTCTGCCTAATTGCACAGTAATGTTAAGGAATAACATGTTGTAATCTAAAATGCCAGTGTTCAGTATAGAATCCACAGGAGACTTTGGAGATCCAGGCAACAGCTCTGTCCCTTTTTGTTAAAGGTCCTCGTTTCTTAATCAACTACCTCTATCCTCCTGAAAGCTTCCCTGGAGACTGTACTGGCTAAAAAGTACTATAATGAAAGTATAGTGCCTCTTTGTTTACACCAGTGACAGCACGTCATAAAATTGCTCCCTGATGGATGTACATTGATGCACTCTGTTTCAAACACTATTATGAGATCTGCTAGTTCTGTAATTGTTCTAACCCTGTTCCCTTCTTCCTCTTTCTCTCACTCTTCTCAGTATGGATGGAGCAGACCTGTGTTTTGAAATCGTGAAGAGAGCCGATGCTGGGTTTGTGTACAGCGAAGCAGTGGCCAGGTAGGACACAGTCTGGGCTCTGTGGGTGGAACATTTTCAAAATGAATAAAGCAATTTGCAGATTTCCTAAATGACCTCCCCATCCTGCTTCTGCTTTCTGTCCATCCAGCCACTACATGAGGCAGATTTTGGAAGCACTTCGGTACTGTCACGACAACAATGTGATTCATCGCGATGTAAAGGTGAGATCTCTCCCATGTGTCCCAGATTAAGCCACTGAACCCAGTCACCTGTCACCTAACTGACACCAGTTGAACCTTGTTATCACAAGGGTGATTATTAAGCTTTAAACCACAGACTCCCTTCACCTTTGAGATGATGGGGAGACAAATGTCAAAAACTGTGTTCATGAGAAACAACTTAACATTAACGTCTAGTTATTATATGGACTTCTTATTATAAGTGTAACCAGCTGGAAACAAGCGTGTCGTGCTGGTTTGTATCGCATGCCAAATGCTGGTCTCTTGCTCTAAAGGGTCCTTTTGGTATATAAACCACTTGTGTTTTAACATGTGTTGTGGTCTGTATTTCTGTTTCTGGTAAAACAAAAAGCATCTTACTCTCTTAGAAAATGATTACCAATACCAACCACATTTACTTCTTTCAGAAACGTTGTAGCATTTTCTGGTGGGAAGTCAACCTGGCATGTATTCTTGTCTCACAGTAGTCACCTCAGACATTACTGTCTCTACCTGTATCTGTACTCATGCATTCAACTCGAATTTAACCAGTAATTCTAACACAGTAAGAATTGTTCAGTAGTAAAAAAAAAAGGCATTTATTTTTTCGACATAAGAAGGAGGTATGTGTAGAAATGCTTTGCTCAGTTTTACAGAGAATTGGCCAACCAGTCCGGCCTGTGTTAGAAGTGTCAGACATGTATTTCTCCAGTGCTGAGGTTTACATCTTTTGCAGTTCCCTGCTGTTGGTCAGGCTGTGGTTAATCCTGTCCGGCGGAGGGTGGAGTTGATGACACAGATGCTTGTTCTGGGAGTGACTGAGAGGGTGTTGAGGTCAGGGTTGGGTAAAGCCACAGGCACAGATGATCGTCTGAACTCTATTGTCGAGCTGTTGGATGTGGCATCGTTCAGGAAGAGAAACCGGTTGCCCAGTCGGTGTCCAATCGCTTGAAGGGCAGTTTTGCGCACCGAGCCAGATAACAGAAAGTACATGACAGGATCCAAACAGCTATTGAAGGTGGATAATAACAGAATCACCTCGTTGGTATGGTCCACCATTTGCAAGTACTCACAATCTATTTTACTGCTGAGCTGGGAGAGGATGTAGACGAGCCGAAAGGCGTGGTAGGGCCCGAAGCAGACGGTGAACAGAAAGAGGACAAAGAAGGATTTCTTGGCAGTTCGTTGGTACCTCTGTGCGTTGGGAAGGTCCGGCTTGTCCCGTGACACCCTCAGCAACTGGGAAGCGATCTTTGCATAGGAGACCACCAGCATGATGAAGACGAACCAGAACATCACCACCAGCACCCCGTTGAAATAGGCTTTCCCTTTGGCTTTGTTTCTACGCGGTTTGTACTGGAAGCATTTGTGTTTGTCCTCCATGTCCTCTGCTGTGGCGATCATGGGCATCAGTGCCACCAGGGAAAAACCCCACAGAGCGCCACATGCCACCCAGCTCCACGGACAGCTGTGCCCCCACAACGTCACCCTCATGCCTCTCCGTACTCTGCTTGTCCCCTTTAACCTCAAGAATCTGTCCAAGCTGATGAGCCCCAGTAATATAATGCTGATGTACATGTTCATGTAAAACAGATTCCCCACCAACTTGCAGAATAGAGGTCCCAGTCCCCACTGGTTTCCATTAACATGGTAATAAACCCTGAAGGGCAGACATGCCAGAAGGACCAGATCAGCCACAGCACAGTTGATGAGGAACACCCGCACAGAGTTGCGGCTTGAGTGTAGGAAAAAGAAGACCCACAGGGCAAAGAGGTTACCCACGAGCCCAAAGAGGAAGAACAGCGAGTAGAAGATTGCCAGCGGCAGACGGATGGCCTCGTCATTTAACAAACACACAGTCTGGTTTGGGGCCTCTGAAGAGATGGAGGGAGGAGTGGAGGTGGCCGAGAAGAAGGGTGACATCGAAACAGTAAGGGATGAAGCTGAGATGGGAACAGAGGAGTTAAATGATGTAGAGGCTGAAAGAGTGAAGGGGGAAGAAGAGGAGAAGATGGTCATTGTGGCTGGAGAGAGACAACTTCAGGGTCGTTAATCCTTAGGCTCTGAGAAAAAAGAAAAAAGAAATGTCAGTTCATTGCCACTGAACAAATGCAAATAGTTTAAACAGCTAAAATGAAAGGTAAGAAAAACCAGTGCCATCACTGGAACACTGCAGTGACGTAGTTTATGAGTAATGCACAGACATGTCAGTAATATGTGGGTTGTAGTTTTAAAGGTCACACACGTAATACTCGATGTGAAATGGAAATTATAGTAATTAATATAATGCCATGGAAAAGGTACAGCATGAGGAGCTCCAGAACAGGGTGGAATATTGTGGACCGTGTACAAACAGTTTTGTGTAGTTCAGAGATTTCTGTTTTTTACAGGGAGCTGGAGTCATGACTAATTGAAACCTATGCTGATTTAACACACAAATTCCAGTTCTGTTGTAGTACAATAAGGCTGAGGAGTGTGAGTGTAGCTGCACATGCTTACACACCCACACAAAGTCTCTGACTGCTACACACAGATGTTTGGATTAAGGCAGAACACTCACCATCAATATTCCTTCCGTAAGAGCTTCAGCACAGCTGCACTTTAGATGTGTGGGAATGTGCAGAGAAGTGTGAGAGCACAGCAGTCCACTGTGTTTCTGTCCTCCATCAAACTGTAACTTGTTGGAAAACTTGCATATGTGATAAGATATTATACAACTACAGTCCTTGTCCTTAACACCTTCTTCTTTTGCTATCTTCACCTTTCTTCAGTGTCTGAATGAGTCATAAATCCTGCGGACTCTTCTTTCTGCACATCCTTTTCACAGTCTGCTCCTCCTCAGCTCTCTTTTTCCAGCTTGCCTTCAGTTTCTCTGTATTTGTCCTCGTCTTCTCTCTTTATTGAAAAGCTTTTTTTTTTTAACCCTGCACTCTCTTGTGCTCACAGATATGACTGTCTAGTCTTCTTGTCTCTGCTTCTTGTTCTCTCCCTCTCACTGCGTCTCTTATCTCGCGCTGCCTCTGTCAACATTCTCCACGCCCCTCAATTCCCCCTTTTAACGAGAAGTGCAAAAATGTGAAATGTGAAAAGACAGGAAGTGATCTTACCACTTCCACATGCTTCATCAGTCCTGCAGCCCTGCACTGTCCCTTTCAGAAAACCATGTTCTTAAATTGGCAACAATGTTAAATTTAAACAGAATGTATTTCTCTGCATGCACAGATCAGTGACATTACTCTTGTCTGGAGTGCACATGGTATATGCATGATTTGTGAAGCACTGGTTGAGGTTTTGAGGCATGCATGTTTTTGAGTTTCATCAGCTTGGTTTGAGCTCTGCATGATAACTGAGGAGATGCTTTGGTTTTGCTGCAATTACAAGTCCTGTGAAGGAATAACAGAAAAGCCATTAGAAGAGAGAGACCCTGCAAGCTCATCACTTGGGGTGTGGTAATGTGTAGTAACACTAAGCTTTATGTCTTGGTGAGCCATTAGAGATTAGTTTAGATTAGATTGTTAACGGTCTGTTCAAATAATCCAAAGTTTGAAATAATATCAAGTAAGTTATTTTATAAGCTTGTGGAGAATTATGTTCACATCCTTTTCCTCTGAATATTCTTTATGTAGCACCTGTTGTAATTTAGCAGTGGCCAATGCAATCCTGTAAAATGGGTTTACTTATGGTGGGGCACATCAAATGTTTTACCTGACTCCCCCTGCAATGTTAATCCTACACAAACTGTTGTAGACATATTCTCATCAAAGTGCAAATACACACTGAAACAGGGATAAGAGGTACATGCATTACAATATAGTCCAGGACATATCATGGACTATGGCCTACAAATCTGCTGCTTGTCCTGCCAACATGTCTCTCATTTGCACCTTCCTCTCTGTCAGTAACTCTCCAGCCTACCTTCCTTTCCACACTGCCCTTTTTATTACAACAAATTGCAATGTGCAGAACAAACAGTTATTTTGTAGTCTGTTGTAAATGACAGCACACGTTCAAATATGAACAAAACTTTTTTCAGATCTTAAATCACACATCTTACTCACTGCTTATGTACTGAGTAAATTATGGGCTAGCAACTGTTTCCTGTCTGTATCCGCATTAAAATAAAATTGTGGTTAAAGTGCGCATTGTCTTCTCAATGTGAAACCATAGTTCATTCACATGCAATTGAACATATGGGATCTTGCACTTTTGCACACAAAGAGCAAAGCAATGCTCTGCACAGTTCCTAAAGATTGCAAAGAAATGTTCTTTTTCTTTGTCAGTAAAAAGTCATAATCAAATGAATGAGTTGGTCGATTTTGTGCGGTGTCCTCTTAGAGTTTTATTTAGTCCCACCTAACCTTTTGAAATCTATGGACCATGAATCTGCTGTTCAGCTTGACCACCTGTCTCTTTTATTCCTCTGTAGCCTCACTGTGTGCTGTTGGCTTCAAAGGAGAACTCTGCTCCAGTCAAGCTGGGAGGTTTTGGAGTGGCAATACAGCTGGGAGAGTCTGGTTTAGTAGCTGGAGGTTCGTTTTTCCTCTCTTGCATGTCTTCCCACTACACACATGCATGCACACGCACACACTGAAAGAATAAGACAATTAGTCAAAGGATGTAAAATGAATTATAATTTTGATAACTGAATAATCATTAAGATTTAATTTAAGATTAGCTTGCTTATTTAAATTCCCATATTATTGCAAATTGGATACTTGATTTTCACAATTTTTACATTTTTATAGACAAAAAAATGTATGGATTAACCCCCACCACCACCACCGCCCCAAAAACAGAAATTAGTTAGTAGCAACCCACAGATGCATAGCCTGTATATCCTCCATATACCCTTGTAACGCCAGTCTGCTTCCATTTTTCATGAACACCTACAAGCTAATCACTCTTAACTTAAATTGGCTCTCTTCAGGTCGAGTCGGCACTCCCCACTTCATGGCCCCAGAGGTAGTCAAGAGGGAGCCATACGGCAAACCGGTGGATGTGTGGGGATGCGGAGTCATCCTCTTCATCCTCCTGTCTGGCTGCCTTCCCTTCTACGGCACCAAGGAGCGTCTGTTTGAGGCTATCATTAAGGGGAAATACAAGGTAGGACCTGTGTGGCAAGACACCATCCTTGTATGTCAGTGTACACACTGAATATGTTCATTACTGCACCACAGCTGTGGCCTTTAGCACAATAGTAAGATCTTCTTTGTCACGGTGCTGATATGTGCATCAAGGTTTAGCTCCTGGGTTACAGAGAACTGAACAGTGTGTGCTATAATTGTATTTTTTTGTTCATTTAAATTTTAGATTTGTTGTGCAAAGGTAAGAGTGAATGGCACAGGTCAGTCTTTGGCATCAGTAATGGATCTTACTGTCTTTGTCCCTTTTGCCAACCAGACAAAATCTGATACAGTCCTAATAAATGAATTAAAGCCCCTTCTAGGCTTTTTTTTTTTTTTACAATTACCTCATTATACATGCTCCTCATTTGATGTTATCGAGTGCATCCAATGGGTAATTGTTAGTTTGTAGTTGGTTGGAGGCGATAAATGAACTTAGTGTCAAGATACTGAGATGAAGGTCTGTTAAATTTTTTGTTTTCAACTGAGAGTATGAATTTCCTGCTTGGTGCACTAATCTGTGGCAGATGCACTCACGGCAGGCAGTTAGATGGACGGCACTGTGGTATCTTCATCAAGCTGCTGCTAAAGTCACAGATTCTATTTTGAAAAATACAATCTGCAGATAAGGAGCTCGACTTTCTTTTACAGTAAGATTATAGACACTCGCATTTCAAACAAGGATCTAAGCATCCATAATAATAAAAAGGGGGGGGGGGTGTATTCTTGTGATCTTGTTTGTCAGTGTTCTACACGCTTCTGAAAGTGTCTGTTGGCCCTCTACTGTACGTGTGCTTGTTCAGATGAACCCGCGCCAGTGGGCCCACATCTCGGAGAGCGCCAAGGACCTGGTGAGGCGCATGCTGATGCTGGACCCTGCTGAGAGAATCACTGTCTACGAGGCCCTCAACCACCCCTGGCTGAAGGCAAGATCTCACACACACACACACACACACTCTTAATGTAGATGTTGCCAACTTTAGCAGAATATTGCTCTTTAACTACTACTTTAGTGATCATAACAACATTGACATTTTAAAAAGCAGGAAACACTAAATGAGTGTTATGTGGATATTTGGTGTTCTAATGACAAAAAGCTGTGACATTTCAATGTCACCTTTAAACCACAGGCCTTAATGATGCTGACTCAAGAACACTTCCTTCTTGAGTTCTGCTTGGGTACACATATATGCTTTCACATCTGCTTGTGCGCTCGCTCATGTCCCCACCACCATGTTTGTGGTTTCTACTTGTGCTTGTGTGTGTAGGAGAGGGACAGGTATGCCTACAAAATCCACCTGCCTGAAACAGTGGAGCAGCTGAGGAAGTTCAACGCCAGAAGGAAGCTGAAGGTCAGCACTGACTTGAACTCTAATCTATAATCTTGTTGGTATTCGAGATGAGAAGGCGTGTTGCCTCCCCCACAGTGTGCTGCAGCTTCTGATGACTGACCCAGATTCATTTATTGTGAATGTTTTCTAAGATTCTCGATAGGCCTTACCCTTTAAGGCCTCACATATGTGTGTGCGTGTGTGTGTGTGTGTGTGTGTGTGTGTGTGCGCATGTGTACATTAAACATGGAGCTGTGATGATGCTTAATGTAATAGCTGTGTTATCCTAACTCTGTATCCCAGGGTGCAGTGCTGGCTGCTGTGTCAAGCCACAAGTTTAATTCCTATTATGGCGACCCCCCAGAGGAGCTACATGACTTCTCAGATGACCCCACCTCCTCAGGTAAATCACAACAGAACTGCAGGTTCAGCTAGGTCTGGTTCTTTCCAAATGTCTTTGAAACAGAGGGATTTGGGTACTAGTTTGTGCAGGTAGGATAAGCAACCAAAAGAAGCCGAAACACACGTTATGTTAATGTGCAAACTGATTTAGTTGTCCATAGAAATGAACATCCAGATGTGTCACGTAAAGTCAAAGATGAAACGCACCAACAAGCATTTGCACCATAGAACACGTTCACTTTGTTGCCTAGTTTCTCTTCTCATGGTTTCTATTCTAGTGTCATAATGTGATGTGCAGCTGTCTGCAAGAACTTCCTCTCATTTTATGAAGACAGATGTTGCCCAACAGTCTCACTTCCCTGTCTCAGCCATGGACTTTCACTTCCTTTGATAAAAAGATTGCAGGCTGGTCTGGCCAATAGTTCTTATCATACAGAATCCACTTGTGTCATAAACAGTAGAGCACGAGCAGTGTTACATCATTAAATAATGAATGAGAAATATCTGCGCTCTTCATATTTTCAGGATTATATGTAGCTGCTGCAGCCAGATATACTTATACCACCATATATGTCCTTCGTGCTGAGGCTAGCAGTCTGTTGCAGTCTTGCTGCTTCCTGGTGACTGGTTGATTTTTGCCATTGTAGACCTCCAGACATGTTCCCCGCCGTATACTTGTGTTGATAGTAGTACTTTTGTAGTGCCTGCAGCAGATTATTTATAGACTTTGCTGCTTTTCTTTCTGCTGCTGCTCCTCTGCCTCCTTTTATTCTCTACCTGCCCTCGTGCTTCCCGTCACGGCGGACTCTGTTGTGACTTTTCTCTCATTGTGAGGTGTTGAACTCTACATCCATAGCTGCTGTAAACATCCTCTAACCTCAACCTCTCTTTCTTTGATGGTGTTTTTCTTCTGCTGTGCTGTCTGTAGGACTGCTAGCTGCTGAAAGTACGTATCCCCCGTCCCCCCCCACATAATCTTGATGTGTGATATCATCATCATCACCATCCTCTGCATTTATTTCTTAGTGTTGGATAATGTGGGTCCTACTCCTCCTAAATGGCTCGCTCCACGCCTCCCTCTGTCTTCTTTCCTGTCTCCCTTTTAAGAAATCCCATTTGGTTTGATGAGCGTGCTGTAATGCAAATGACCTGTAAAAATGATGTTCTGTTTACGTGCATCTTCATTATTACGAACACAGGAAGCTCTGTCAACACAGATTAACAAAATATTGGGATTGGTATCTTGTTATCCGATGCTTACATGCTTCAGTGTCCTGATTAACAATGGGATTTTCTATCATAATCAGGTTTCTGCTAAAGCTTTTCTTTAGTACTGCACTCAGCGTATTGCTAATCACTATCAGGTGTTTGTTCAAAAGTCGTGGGCCTTAAAAATGTATGTATGAGGAAATCTGTTGTCAGGGCAGCACTTGAATGTGTAGTCACATCTAATGTACGTCTTGCAGAAAAGTCATTTGTGCAGAATTGTTTTTATAAAATTTTTCTTAGGCCATTTGTTGAGTAATTTCCATAAAGTGGGAGCAGTCATTTTAAGTGACATTATTTAGTTTAATTAATGTCCTCCAGGAGTAGCCTTCATTTTGATGAACCAATTGTTGATCTGTACATGGCTGAAATCAATGAAAGGAATTGTTTAAAATTGGTATTCCTAATTGGAGTAGTACGATGCATGTAAACAGACCTATAACAAGGTTTTCCCAAAGTTAGTAGCAGCTTTAATCGCATGTTTTCTCCTCTGCTGCATCTCTGTCATGCCTCCCAGTAATAGTTGAATCAAAGTCTCATTTGTTGTTGTCTCAAAGCCCATTCTTAGCCCAACATTACAATGTATGTAATGCCATTGGATTTATTTTGGCTTCTTTCTACAGTCAGTGCAGGTGGAGTCTCTAAATTAATTTTATTTATATTTTTAAGAGATGGAGGTCCCTCTCTGGTTTGGCTGTGGAGGCATTGGAAAACATAGTTGTGTAAAATCATCTCGCTTACCACCAATAAATTCAGTGGTCATTTAAGGATATGCGTGTGGGTTTAAATGTAGCGCATTCAAAGCTCGTCTCTGAATGACTGAGTGTCAGTGACAGGAAACATATTCTGACCACACTGCACTTTTATCTCAACATGTCACATCTTCTCACTCTTTGTCCCCAGTGAGCTTGTTTATTATGTAGGCTACACATATTTTTGAAGACCTAGAATTTGATATGATTACATTGTTTAATGATATTGGGAAGGCCACACTTTTGGTCTGAGAAAAACTTAAAGAAATGATGTATCAGATTTGAATTCTTCATGTTTTCCTACACATATTTTTAACTTGTACTGCTCCTAACCTTCATCCACTCTGTGACTTTCTGACGTGACTTTCTTCTGATGTTGTATTGATGCAATGTACCGCTGTTTCTCTGGTTTTGCTGCATGTGTGGGCGATGCAGCAGGTACTTCGGGTTAAATAGTTCTGAGTGTTTTATGTGTTTGTCGTTACTTGTATTGTTGTTGTTGCATTTGAAGTGTTTGTTTTTTTTTTTGCTTGGTTGTGGATGTGTAACAGGTTGTGTGTTTGTGGAGAAGTCGGCCATGTTCAGTGTTTGCATTTAGTGTTGTGTTGAATGTTTGCAGGGACTGCTTGTACTTGTGAGTGTGTGTGTTTGTGATTCAGTCTATATGCGAGTGTAAAACCTGTGTGTATATGTCTGTACAGGGGCAGTATCACAGGTTTTGGACAGTTTAGAGGAAATTCATGCTTTGACTGACTGCAGTGAGAAAGACATGGACTTCCTCCACAGTGTCTTCCAGGATCAGCACCTCCACACCCTGTTAGATGTGAGTAAACCACAATACCAGAACCTCTTTCTCTGTAATACCACAAGTGCCCAGTGGGTGTCATGGCAAGTCCAGAGTCAGCCGTTTGTCCAATATGTACCTTCTACTTATGTTCCTGTAAGCTTAGTATTGTTTGGGTTTGTCATCTTTGGTTAAAGTAAAAATGTCAGATTGTGCTGTCCTATTTGACTCCTGCATCATCAGCGGGGCTTAATTATGTTTGTCATTTCAGCTTTATGACAAAATCAACACCAGGTCGTCCCCTCAGATCAGAAATCCTCCAAGTGATGGAGTGCAGAGAGCCAAAGAGGTGAGGAACTCGCTGCTCATGTTCACTAAAATAGAAGATGAGAACACACATTCACAAAGTGGGATGTGGCTTTTAAACCATTAATGTCCTGTTTCTTTTTACAAGACAGCCTTTTCTAGTCCAATTTACCAGGCTGAATCCTAAATAATGCTTACTCAAAAAGCTTTCCAGGCAAATCAATAATGTAGACAAATTTATAACATGTTATTTATTATTTCTCCTCGTCTTTGTTGTCTTCACCAGGTACTGGAAACCATCTCGTGTTATCCAGAGAACATGGAGGCAAAGGAGCTCAGGAGGATCCTCACACAGCCACACTTCATGGTGCGACATTACAGCAACATACTCATATTGTTTTGACAGGTTCAGATTTTTTTTGCATGTATAGCATGCTTATTGGTGTGTGCCATTACAACCTAATGTGTCAGGAGAGGGGTTCTCCTGACAATCCACATGACTCCCTCGACCACAAAGCTGCTTAGCACCTGAGCCTGGCGAGCCCGCAGGCAGGGATAGAAACCTGCAGAGGAACAAGAACGGAGACAGAAGTATTAGAGCAGTAAGGAGAGCTGAGGGGCACAGGCACCTTTGTGGTGGGATGTTTGTCAGATAGCTCTAGTGGCTGAAACAGACCTGAGACAAGAAGCTGAGGCTATTGACAGACATGGAAACTGAAAACTGAGGCAGAAGAAATCCGTGGTGGACTTCATGGAAAGGTATAACATCACTGGAGACTAATTGTCACAGGAATGTAGCTTGTTTTGTGTCTGCAGCTTTCATCTCAGTTAAGTATAATAGCAAATACTATTCTTCAGCGAATGAATGACTTAACATATGCAAGTTGTTTTATAGATGCATGTTGTTGTTTTATGCAGGATGATACTGACATGCTATTGAGCTCAGTTAGAAGTACAAGAGGCTGTGGTGTTTCCCTGCGCTCATTCAGTCTGTGACACTTAGTGGAGCTGTCACGCCTTCGGTTTGGTTCAATCCAATTAGCCCGTCTTGCTCTCTGACCTGACCGGCTGGGTTTTTCATGCTGCAGACGTTTAACAGTGCTGCTAGCAGAGTAGGTGTGAAGGGCTTTTGCATGGTTGCACACACCAAGAAATATGTTTTACTTTCTAATTCTTTCACTCGAAACCTTTTCCTATGTGCAGTGCATGACTCCACTTATGAGGTGATGATCCAAGGGCATGCTTTGTTCCTGTTAATTATTAACTTAGTATGCAGTCATTTTGTTGGTTTTCAATGTCAAACACATTTTTTCAAGCTGCTGTTCTTCTCAACTGCATTAATGTTCACCATAAGTCAAAACCCTTCAGTGCCAGCTGTTTAAGCTCTCCATGACTGTCGTCCATCATCAAAGCCAACATGTGGCTGCTTTGATGAGCAGATGTGATCATTTGGCAAACGGAGCTAGTATATGTTTTGTAAAAACAGTGTGTCAGTAACATGATGAGTGTAAGCCACACACACTATCCACTCAAACACAATGAAACTGTGGGTGCAACCAGATGTGCCCTCCTCTTGACTGGCACGTGGTAGTATGTATCCATTTTACAGATTAGTCACTGTTTTCTTCTCCGGGCCAACTTGGGGTTTCAGTCACTATTATTTCTTTTCTCAACATTACTACCCACAACAATAGTTTCACTTTAATTGTGGCAGCCAAAAATGTACAGCGTGCCTTTAATACTTGCAGCGTTAATGGGCTTCATTCCCACTGTGTTCACCAATAAAAAACAGGGTTACTGAGGGTACTGTGCAGTTGGATGCATGAGTCTTATTATTGATGACGGTCTGTGTACTCTGCAGGCTCTGCTGCAGACCCACGATGTTGTAGCCCACGAGGTCTACAGTGACGAAGCGCTGAGGGTGACCCCTCCACCCACTTCACCTTACCTGAACGGAGACTCCCCAGACAGCACCAACGGAGACATGGACCTAGAGAATGTCACCAGGGTTCGCCTGGTCCAGTTTCAGAAGAACACTGATGAGCCAATGGTATGTAGATAAAAACAGAGAGAGACACATTTAGATTCTTGCACCAGATTCAGATATGGCTGATTTACTTGCAGGTCATTTTTATCATACAGTGAGTTATCAGTTGGTCACCAAGCTTAGTGTTAGTTAACCGTTTCACAGTAAGTATTGCAGTGATTTGTTGTCAAGCAGCAACAGAAAGTGTTCCTTTTGCATTAACATAAACCTGCAGCACAGCTTGGATTTCACAGAAAAGACTGCTATCTGATCTGTTAGATGAAAGTAAGCAGAATGCACATGTGAAACAAACCTCAGTGACTTGCAGTGTGCAGCACCGGGACTGTACTGTAGATACGATGTGTCTATGATGTCCTGTCTGTCTCTTTTAGGGCATTACTCTGAAAATGAACGAGCTCAACCACTGTATTGTGGCCCGAATCATGCATGGTGGAATGATTCATCGACAAGGTATGCATCCATATAAAAACACTGTGTGCAAACTTATGCCACGCATGCATATGTTGTCAACCAAAATAAGATTAATCACGGGGAGCATGGAATCATTTGTGTTCCACTCTCTCATTGGACAAACTTGTGGTAATTAAAATAATAAAATGTAACTGTTCCTTACATTAGCTGGACCCCCCCTGGGGTTTTTTGCTAGCATCTGCTCAAGTGCTGATGTTTCAACACCCATGAGCCTCATTTGTAGCCTTTATTAATTCATTATTTCTCCACTTCAGGAACTCTGCATGTAGGAGATGAGATCCGAGAGATTAATGGCATCAGCGTTGCCAATCAGACTGTAGAACAGCTCCAAAAGATGTTGGTAAGTCACACAGATCAAACTTTCTATAATTTGGACTGTACAGAAGCTTTAGTTTTTTACTGGCTGTTTCTTCCTTTTTGTTCAATCCAATCAGTGCTCCTAGCATATATTTTGATTGCATCAAAATACATTGTGTGTATTTAATAGTGAGATATCTTGCTATGCCTGAAATGTCACATTTGTAGTAAATAAAAGTCAGCAGCTGTGGTACTGAGCTGAAAGGTCTTTGACTCTGTGTTTCTTTGTGATCTATTGTTGGGTATTATTTCCATTTACAATCCTGTGTGTACCTTGTCAACACAGAGGGAGATGAGGGGAAGCATCACCTTCAAGATTGTGCCCAGTTACCGGTCTCAGTCCATGTGCTGTGAGGTAGGGAATCAAATACACACACTTGCATACATTTTAGCATATTCTCTGGGTGTGTGGGGGGGGAAACAAAAAATAAAAAAATAAAAATGTTTTTTTCTGTTGCAGAAAGAGTCCCCAGATTTGTCCCAACAGTCGCCTGCAAATGGTCACGCTAGTGTCACTAGTTCCATCTTGGTATGTCTCCTCACCCAAATACTATTACAGAAATATCTGCAGGCTAGTAAAAGCAAAGATGTGGAGAGGACACATTAAATATGATGTCTTTAAATGTTATTATGTTACAGCATACAAATAAAAGTTAAGTCATTCATGGGCTCGTGTGTGAACGTTTAAGGTTTACCTTCAAAACATAGCTCGGTTTTAAATCTGGACCAAGATCAGCATGCGATGTCCTAACAAAAGCATTTTAAGCTAATTTTGTACCGTTTTTACATTTTCGTTAGTGTGCAATCATGTGAAGCAAATACTTACACAAAAACTTGTCATCCCAACCAGGACCTGCCATCAACGATCCAGCCCAAAGGCCGTCTGGTGAGATTTCCTAATTCTTTACACCACGACTGCACTCCTCCCTTTGCCTTACAGTCTGCTACTGATGACAATCTAACACTCATCCCGACCAGTCCAAATCTGCATGTATGTACTTTAAAGCACTAATGCGTTCTTTCATTCCCATTACATCTACTTTGTTTACATTGAGTATTATTCTCCAATGTCAGGCCCTAACTCTAGTCTGCTTTGGCCTCCCTTGAACATTGGAAGGGATTCCTACACGGTTGTAAAAAAGAATTGCATTGTAGTGTAATATGGCCTTGTTGTCAGACATATTTCCTTGCTACGTTGTATTGAAAAGAAAAGATAAATTGATAGACTGATAAATTGAGATGGGATGTAAGGAACCCTGATTTGTTCATCTCAGCCATTTCTGTCTGTTTCATGTGTTCATGATCACAATGCAATACAGTAGTATAGTCGATTTAGCATCCAATTGTGGGTCCTTCATCACACTCCTTTGTTTATGCCCCCCCAACGTTTTTTATTGCATGATATATGTGTAAGTGTGTGTGATGCTCTCAACCCCATAGATCTCCAGACCTGCTATCAAGGACAAATTGTCCATCAAGGTAAGATGTCTCAAAGTGGACCCTTCGTAGAAGTAGATCCCACCCCCATCGCAAAGTTCGGTTCCTCATCATAGTGGTGTCTAGATCCCATGCTAGCTGTCAAGGCTTAGTCTTCATACCTGGTTTATCAGTGAACATGAAAAACAAAAAAAAGTATGGATGCGTGTGAGCCGTCGATTAAACGAACACGTCCAGAGACAGAAGTGTCAATGCTCTGTGGTGGATCTTTGTCGCCGTGCTGCTCATTTATCTACAATCTGTGCTCATTCCTGCTTTGGCTTATACGCTCTTGAGTTCCCCTCTGCTCTCTTTATCTTTTAATGACAAGCGTCAGCGCCACATTTCTAACTGAACAATTTAGTAGCCAGTCGCCTAACACAAGCTTTGTCTCACTGTCCTGCCCTTACAGATTTATGTGCGTGCTCAGTTTGAGTATGACCCAGCAAAAGACGACCTCATCCCATGTAAGGAGGCAGGCATTCGCTTCCAGGTGGGTGACATCATTCAGATCATCTCCAAGGACGATCACAACTGGTGGCAGGGAAAGCTGGAGAACACCAAGAATGGCACAGCAGGCCTCATCCCCTCACCTGAGCTCCAGGAGTGGTGAGTACAACACCAGATGAACAACTGTCCTGCTGTACTGTAATTCTGGCCGTATTCACACTCGGGTACACGAAATATTCAAAATGTCTGTTTAACCCAATTTCAAGCTGGTACTTCAATCACATGTGACCGATGTGTTACCAATATACCCACTTCACTACAACACAACCATGTCAGTGCATATGGAGCGTGGTGATTTCACATTTCTCTGAAGTTGTGCAACAACCCCTCAACCACTTTCCAGGTGTATTGTTGACCAATGAGTTGATCCCTGATGTTGCTTTACGTTTTAGAGCATACCTTACTCTTTAACCTTGTTCCTCCACCGTTTTATTAGATGTACTTCCCTTGCTTTGTTTACGACTTTTGGAATAAAAGACCGTTTCTCCTTCAGCACACCGCCGGGAGGCCTGTGTGCTAAAGGCTATTAGACCTATATAACTATTATAGTAAATATAAGGACTGTCCTTTTCACTTTGGCCATTTCATTGAACGGTTTCTGTGGTGTTTTTAGGCGCGTGGCGTGTATAGCGATGGAGAAGACTAAACAAGAACAGCAGGCCAGTTGTACCTGGTTTGGCAAAAAGAAGAAACAGTACAAAGACAAGTACCTGGCCAAGCACAATGCAGGTAAGACAGACTTCGTAGTGTATACACGGTGCGACAGAGCTAAGCTAACCCGCTGCACGCCTGTTATATTTCCCCTGACAGACCTTTCCTACTGCTGTCTCAACTTTGCCCTGTTTCTTTGTAACTAACAGTGTTGCGATTAACAGCTTTTGATGTTAACAGTTTTTTTTCCAGTGTTTTTTGTTCAATTTGTCTTTATTAACCCTTCCGCTCCCACCCTTTGTCCATATTTCATGCTGTCTCTTACCCAATGACATGGCTGCATGTAAGTAACTGCAGACAGCTGGTATCCAGCTTCTGTGTTTTTCTTCCTCCTCCTAATGTCTCTGTGTTTTCTGAATGATTGCTGCTTTGTTTGGCATCTCATTAATTTGTTACATACCTAATAAATCTTAGCTTCTTGTATAAACTGGTAACTGAGTTTACATCAACCACTTCTTTTAGAGAAATGCGTATTTGCTTTTATATGATGAGCTTACTACTGTCATTATTTACATTTTCATGTTAACCCTTTTACAGTCAAGGCCGTGCTAACTTAATGTTTCTCTTCTGCAGTGTTTGACCAACTAGATCTGGTGACGTATGAGGAAGTGGTCAAACTGCCATCATTCAAGAGAAAAACGCTGGTCTTGCTTGGTAAGTGGTATTCATTTCTGTTTAAGGTAGGAAGAGGTGACAGTTTACAATCTTCATTCACAGTAAATAAGTCTGGGAAATGGTCCCAAGTGTATTACATGATCTACAAACACCATGCTATTTGCACACATCACAAACTAAACATTTGATCATTAGTGTTGATTTACAGCTTGCTAAATGTACGTGCATGGAGTAGGTCTATTTAGAAAAGTGTCTTTCCAAGTGTTCCACCAGCACTTACACAACATACATGTGTGGGTCTGGAGACAAGGCTCAATACTCCAAATGTGACATTCATTAACCAGCACAAGTTATTTACAATATGGGAGACTCCATGGCTGTTGTCTTACTTTGCTTGTGAAAATTAAATAAATTGGTTCTGTAACCAGCTGTGGGCCTGAGGTAGTGTCTTTCTAATGAACTTCACTGCTTCCTTGGTGAGGATGTTGCACACTGATGTCAAAAGGACCCCCGTTTCTGTGAGCACTTTCCAGTCTAATGTTAAGATGTTCTGTCCATAGATCACGGACTTGAAAGTGCTCCCCTCATAGAAACTGGTATCACTTTTGACATTAGTGTGCACTGTAGCAACATTCTCATTAAGGAAGCAGTGCAGTTCATTAAATAGCAGCTACCACAGAAGACGGAACCAACTTAAATTGCATCGTTCTACTACACATGACAGATTATCTACTCCTCATAACAAGTGTAACGTCACCATCAACACTCTTTTTCCACAAGAGGTGGATGATGAGAATCCCAGAGTGTGTCCCCACAAACAGCTCAAATCCAAACCTATCTTTTCAAATCTCTGCTGGTGCAATAGCTGTGGGTGACACTACATCATGAAACAGCAAGAACCCCAAACAATAGACTGAATGGACACTGACAACAGCCCAAAGACCACCCGTGAACATCTGTATCACTACACTGATGCACATTGTAACTGTCTGCTGTCTCCTTTCATTCAGGTGCACATGGAGTTGGTAGGAGGCACATCAAGAACACACTCATTACCAAACATCCTGACCGCTTCGCCTACCCCATTCCTCGTAAGGAGCCACACGCACTCACAACAACACAGCGTGAGGGTGCACTGAAAACATCTGATCACACGAGAAGCATAAACTCAGACTGATAAGCAACACAATCTTTAATGCTTTGCACCATTCTCATCCAAGGTTTCTTTCTTACATTGCACAGGAGAGAGACATCAACAAGTCAGACTTTCATGTATCTTTGATTTACTAGGACTTTAATCTCTGTCTCTCTGCTCAGACACGACCCGGCCTCCTAAGAAGGATGAGGAGGACGGAAAGAACTACTACTTTGTGTCTCATGACCAGATGATGCAGGACATCAGCAACAATGACTACCTGGAGTACGGCAGCCATGAAGATGCCATGTATGGAACCAGGCTAGAGACTATCAGGCAGATCCACACACAGGGCATGATCTCCATCCTGGACGTTGAACCACAGGTGACAAAGCATTTCCAAACATGCACCAACTATGACAATCTGACGAGGCACGTTTCTGCAGCACAATGTGCAGATATATTTAGACGCCTTAACACAGCATCAGCTGATTAAATATTAATATTACATATTTTGAATAATCATGAAATACTGTGAACCAAACCATTTTAAAGACTCACCTTAATGTCATGTTTAACCAAGCTGTTCGCCATGAAGATTGACATTTATCAGCAAATAAAGCGTTGAAATCCATCACTTGTAATGTAACTGTTAACATCTCTACTTTCACACAGTTTGGAACCAAAAGGGCTTACTGGATGTTTAAATAATGACTAACATTAAATATCATCATTACTAAATCAGAGTATTTACATTTTAGTAGGGATGCAAATGGCCGCGTTCGTCTACATGTGCATACTACGTCATGCGTTAGCAGCAAATATGATTCACCCAAAACGATAAACCAGCATGTTCTGACAAGACACAATCAAACAGCAAACTGCCCAGCACTAGGCATGATGGGAAATGAGATGCTGGCCCTACTGTTTGTCATCAGCTGGTAGCCAAGGATACCACCACTCAGACATCAACACTGTGATACAAGAACTTAAAACCACACCCTGCAGTGTTTAAGTCAAGTCTGAAGTCTAAGCTTAATAAGTACACAGCAGGAAACACTTCATTTCACCTTAATTTCAAACAGTTTAAACATTTGGAAGAACTGAATTCCAGTCAACATGTCTCTCTCTCTTCAGGCACTAAAGATCCTCAGGACAGCTGAGTTTGCTCCCTATGTTGTCTTCATAGCAGCGCCCACCATCACCCCAGGCATGACTGAGGTACGGTCACAAATACTTCCCACACTGCACTGCAGCGCAGAGACTCTCCTCTCCATCTTTCTATCATACACAGAACAGTGATATTAATAACTACACAAGTCAGCGCAGACCAGCAGGGTTGGGGGTTGAATTCAAACAAGCAGACTGAGTGTTAACAGCCTTGATTTCTCTTCCCGTCACCTTTTCGCTTTGCTCCGTGTTTCACTGTATGCTTCATGCATGATTGTATTTTCTTTGGCATGCCTTTTTTTCCCCCATTTGCACTCGAGGTTCCAAAGTGGTGCAGGAAACTGCCTGTAAGTACTAATGAAACGGTGTGAGTTGAGCTTGTTTGGAGATTGTAGAAGGCCTGTCTGGCCTCTGTGTTTGTGTAGCTCTAGTCGTTGTGTCGCTTTGTCTCCTCTTGATTTCCTCTAATTCCGCTAATCCCTCTAATAATCCTCTTAATTGTGTGCTTTCTCAGTGGTGCATCTTCGTTGTTGTTGTAACTTTATGCATGGCTGTCTTCTCTAGCACAACCCTTCCTCTATTTCACTTTTCCTCTCCTGCCTGTATCCTGGAAACATTGGGGGGGAAATATCTAATTGCAGTTATTTTTCATAAACTTCGGGCCTGCATACATAGTATAAAACAAGAGTTCGTACTATGCTTAATCACATACTGTATGTTTATGCATTGTTATTTTCCTAATGGCTCACTTGTAATGACATTATATTACTGGTATAGTGGACGTACTGTTGAAACCATGACATCTCAAAGAAGCGTCCCACTTGCAACTTCCAAGTCAAATAAATACTAAAAAACGCCATTATTTTTATGCTGTGATGTTTCTTTCAAGGAAGCCGTTTGTTACATACATGACGTTTTGTCAGCCAATCAGATTTTTTGATATTGAGTAATTGAAGCACCTAAGAACCATTTTCTTTACTAATGAGTAAAACACAAAAGAAATATGATAAATGTCCACGCATAACTTACAAATGTTACATGAGCTTCAAGATTCTCACAATGACCTGAATGGTTTTAAGAACAAATCATCAGAAATTGGTCTAAAATGAATTATTGACACTTGAAATGAGACTTTAATTTGAACTAAAATTCTAACTTTTGGGGGCAGATTTGGTGGAATTAATAGACATTTACTCTATTTATTGATTATTGCTACACAGTAAGAATCTGCCCTGTAGCTAACATTAACTCCACAGGCCCAAAACCAGGAAGTCTTACTCATGTGGTATACTTTCAGATTTAACCAGTTATTGTTAACTCTCCACAACTGACAGCTACCAAGCTAGCCGCTAACTATTGTTTGACAACATCAGAAGGATACAGAGTGGTGTGTTTTTCATGGAAACAATCTTTGACTCAATATAAATACAGACCAGACAACAACAACTAGTTCCCTTTGAAAATTGGAGCCCTAAAACACATCACACGTAGCAAAACTTCACCCGAGCCAGTCATTGAACTCTCCCCCCCCCCCCCCACAGGATGACTCTCTTCAGCGGCTCCAGAAGGAATCCGAGATGCTGCAGCAGACCTACGCTCACTACTTTGACCAGACCATCATCAACAATGAGATCGACGACACCATCCGACTGCTGGAGGAGGCTGTAGACCTGGTGTCCACCACTTCTCAGTGGGTTCCCGTCTCCTGGGTCTACTGACACACACTCAACGGCAATTAGCTCATCACCCTGAACGTCTGTGGCCCAACACGGATGCTAAACTTTCACGTGTCTCATCAGAATCATACATTTCTGTAGATAAACTGTTGTTGAAAAAGAGGGACACGAAGAAACGAATGACTCACTACAGAGACTTCCTCCTGCCCTGCCCACTTTTTCTCAACAGCCTCAAAGGCATATTGTTGTGTACATATATACATATATATATAAATGATAAGAAACTTGAGTGAATATGGTTCTGTCCTACTATAGTTGAAGGGTGGGGAGTGGAGGGGCAGTGTGGTAGATATTTTGTACTTTTCTTTTGTAATTGATGGATGGGTGGTAATATTGGAAAGGCAATAGCGAGCATGGCCATAAAGCAGTCTTATGTGGGTGCCTGTGTGTGTGTTGACCTTTTAAGGCACTTCTTGTGATACTCTGTGTCCTCCTCTCCAACATCTCCTACTCTCCTCGGCCCCTGTGACAAACAAGCCGAACTTTGAAGCACATTAGAAGCTGCTATAGTGGCAACAAGTAAATCCCTCAGCTCCACATGCAAGTTTGAGAGAAGCAAAAAGCACAGGAAACTTTGCAGTTTCTTTCTCCCTCACCCAACCCCAGGCATTATTTATTTCACTGGCCCTCTGTGCCTGTCAGTTTGTTGAAGGAGCACACTGTCGGTGTGTTGCAGTAGCCTGTTGTACCACGCTTCCCTTCCCAACCTGACGGTCTTTGTTTACATCTCAGTTTGCACAAAATGGACAAAGAAGAAGACGTACTGCATTTCACCTCACTTTTCATTTAGTCTCGCCTCCTCTCTGGCTGCGTTCACCCCTCTCCCTTCATACTTGAGATGCTAATCAGCGGTCAGTGGACCTGGATATCCTGGGGCATGATCGGCTATGACAAAGCACTCGCATCCACCACTAAACAAGCTCCTGAGCTGGAAGCCCGAACAACTAACAGAAAGGAGACAAATAAACTGCCTTATCAGAGCCTCGGGGAAGACGACAGTAACACCTATGCACACCCCTGGTTTCTGCCAGGCAGAGCGTCACAACAACCTTCTTTCCTCACACTCAAATAGTGAGCCACACCTGTTAAAATCAGTGTTCATGGGAATGTCTGTGTGGAAGGCGGAGCCACGTGTAGGTGGGATGAATCCAATCTTAGAGCCACCGTTTTGAAACTGTTAACTGTTGTCTTTAAAAATATAAAAGGAGCATTCTTGTTTTGAGGGAGAGAAAAAGAACTAAATTTTATGTGTAAATGTTTCAATGGTGCATACGTCATACGAGTGAATTACCAAGAGCCAGTGTATATTAATCCTTAAAAGAAGCTCAGTATGTGACATAACCTCTTCATGCTCTACCAGAAGTGGACGACGCAGCCCCACCTACAGTCACTCAGAACGCAGGCTCGGCAGTCGAACGGTGTTCAAAAAAGAAGAATTAAAAAGTCAATATTTCCAACTGCATGGTGTGGTTGCTGTTGTTCCACTTTAAGTAAAGTGTTTTCATTTCAAGTCCTGTGTAAATTACCTCTGCAAATGACAAAAGCAGCTCCTCTGTATGAAATGTTGTTCTTTTTTGTTATTTCATTTAAAAAAATATATTTCCTTTTACGTGTTTAAAGTAAACTGCCTCGTCTTTCTTCCGATTGGTTTCTGATGTGTGGGTGTGTAATCGTGGTTTTGGAGTATTTAACATATGGATTTAGAATTCACACGCTGTAGAGCTGCTTTTCTAAAAGAGCTTGCAAAACAAACAACATTTCTGGATATTGTCTCGTAGCTCTTGTTGTAGCGAGTGAACATTTGTCTATTGGATTTCTCAATGATCCGATTATAATGAGGCGCTCCCACACACGACTATGTAAACTACTCTATATTCAATGCCATGCCCAGAGGGAAAGCGTAATGAAGGTCTATATAAAAATCCCATTCTCCTCATAAATAATACAATATTGCATTGTTTGCTGCAGTCATAATTCCACTCTCTACACCAGCCCTATGCTTTGAAAACTCATTGATATCCTGGTGCAGAAATAAAGCTCAGTTCAAACAGCTGCTGGTCCTGGTCAAGTAACACAGGAACATCCAATAAACCCATTTATTTCTGCCTGTATTGATTTGAAGCACTGTTTTCAAGGAGAGACGAGTGTCTGGTCATTAAAAGAGGATTAGAAAGCCTTGGAGTGTGTTCAGGGTTTACTGATAAAGTGCCCTTGACAGAAGTTGTGTATTTGTACGTGCACAAGTTCATAAAGAAGCGACATATTTAAGGTTTTCTTGGGGGGCAATTCAGGTGCATCACTATTAACATGTATTCTGCTCTAATTTCTAACCTTATGTTGGTGGAAAGATGATGGTGCGTACAGCGTTACAATGTAATCTTCATATCAAAGTGTTGTCTCCTAGATGACTTCCACACCAACCACTGTCAGTGTACATCACAAACTTCTAATGGTCAGGAGACAACTTTTTATAAAGTGCAGTAGAAAATAAAATTCAATGCAATTATTTTAACTACTGCTAAAGAGTATTTCAGTTCAATTTCAAAAGCTTGACAGAATTCTTCTCACCTAAACCAAACGTCTTGCTGTCAGATTCATATTTGATGTCCCTGCTCTGTTCCTGGCTGTGTGCTTGAGCGTGAAGTCAAAATGGAAGACGGGGACTACTAATAAGTCTGGGTTAAAACACACTCTGGTTGCCCCTAAAAGCACAACCATAAAGTGTTTGAAAACCAAGTTCAGAGAAATGAATATCAAAGCAGCAGACAGGTTTGGTGATGAAGGACACACTGTCTGCCTGCAGGCTAAGGCTTCAACAAGTGAGTGATGCAAGAACCTGCACAACATCTCTAGTTTCAGACAGGACACCACCAGCAGGACGCAAGAACTGTGTTGTCTCCGAGACCAATACAATGTCACATTAAAGTTTCGGTTCACCCACATTACAATAACAGCTATATGACAGGGTGAGACCCCTGCCTCTGTACAGTGGAGATAGTGAAACGTCATTCATGGTGCTTAAAGTATTGAATGAACAAACACAGTACCCACAGACCTCACTGTCAGCAGCTTTCTACCAAAAAATCATCTGTGATCATCTCTATAGAAACAGCTTTTACCCAGCAGGCCACGGGAACACTGACTGCTGCTGTTGGATGTTTTAACTGGGGCAGAACAGGCAGAAGAAGACGACACGGTTTGCTCTCACTTCGACACGTGCTAACTGATCAGAGTGGACGGGGGGTCTGCTGATCAGTATCATACGGATTACACAGAGAACAAATCCACATATTTAGGTCTTTAAATAAAGGTTTAAAGGTCAACATGATAAATATGAAAGCTTTGGTTCACTCTGTTCTGTCACTCTTAAAACGCAGTCATCAATTTAAAAGAGGGTTTTCTAGATTCCTGAAAAGCTGACAGTTTGGGGAGAAAAGGTCTTCCCCTGACAGCAGTGATATGCTGCCTGTCCATTCTCCTGCCGTCCTTGTGTCCAAGGTTAAACCTCTCAGTCTTGTGAGACACGGCGGGCTGATGGGTGACTGATGTTTTACCTTAAGAGACAGACAGGGCGGCCGCATGGAACAACTCGGTGCAAAATGGACCGGGGAGTTTGCAGCGATGGCTGTTTGACTGTGTACTCACAGATAAGTCTCTGCTCCTACAGTCATGGACTGATGAGAGGTCAGCAGCCACTCTGAACCATGTTCTGCCACTTCTGTTTAGATTTACTGGACACTGGAAGCATTTTCTTCACTGGGATATTGCCTGAGCAATACCTCTGCAAAGACTGTAGCACCTTGTAAAGCTGTAAGCTGTTGGTTATTTATCAAAGCTTCATTTCACTCCTCTATAACACTTCACATTAATGATCTGGGGACAAAGTGCTAAAGGTCTGCTAAAAGTAGCTAAATTAACGAGGCTGTTGGCTAAATCTGGTCTGCAAAGCATACAGATGAGTTGAAACACAATGTGCACAATATACATATTCAGTCTGCAGCTTGTGTTTAATATTCCGCTAAATCATCTTAATAACAGTGATCTTCTTATAAAAAGATGGAAAGCATTATTACAGCAGCCTCTCTGTCAGAGAGCAAAGCCCCACAATGCAGGATAACAGTCTATTGCCCACCTCACATTCTCATATTTAATTTGTTGATAGTGGCACCGTACACAGCAGGAAATATGAATATGAGCCAAACAGTCAAGCTAAAACAACCGACTACGTCACAGATTCCTCTGTGTGAGCACAAGGTCTTCTTCTCATAAACGAGATCGAAAGACAAAACTGTAGCAAAAAGGAGCGCTCCCGTGTTTTGACTCAAGGCTCCTCTTGGCATTGGAGCTTGTTTCAGTGCAATGTGAAATGTTGCCAACGGCCCTGATGATGAATGAAACTCTTCATACACAAACTTGAGATATACAGTAAAGTAAAAAGTCCTTCAGAATTCTGCATAACATCCATCCCACTCATGTGCCGGACGGCTCTTTGTAATCATCATGATTTGTTCTTGGGTTGAATTCAGACATATGTTTTCTGCTACACTTTGTTACTATAGAAACCATTTCCCGCACAAACGTCTGGCCTTGTCAGGTAATTACACACCGAAGGCACCTCTCCTTTTATGCTTGTGTCACTCGGCTGCTTCAAAACCTGTAGCTGAGAAGATGGAATCAAACTCTAATGGCTGCATACCTCTGTTGAAAAACAACTATTGATCAGGTGTGATTACATTCAACATCTGAAAACTTTTAAGTCCTTCACAATAAAACTAAAAAAAGTAGAGACCTCTGCTGCAAGACTTCTGACCAAAACTCCTTTCATTACCTACAAGACTGAGCATGCTCAGACTCAGTGTGTCTGATCATAGAGAAACTACATCTGCAACTGATAACTGGAGGTTAGCTACTGCTCATTTGGGCTTTATTTGTTGTATCGCTGTCTTTAAAATAGTGATTTAGGAGTTTCACAATCCCAAAAAGGTAATTGAGAGAACAATGGAAGGAAGCTGAAGTTCACGAAACACACGATCACAAATGGTGAGCAATGTAGTCCACTGGGTCCCACAAATGTCACAAAGATTCACTTTCCTTTCAGCTTAATGGGAGTTCAATTAAAACATAGCTTTACGCTCATTATCAACAGCTATCGTGCTTTAATCTGCTGGGGTCTATAAAAACACTTCAAACATCTTTTAGAATCTGATAACAGATTCTACACTGAATGTATTACTCTGTTTCTCAGAATACTGAACATCACCACTTTACAATCCAGACCTTCCGACTCAAGGTCACTTCGACAGAGACACTGATTCCAGCTGTAAGAGCTGCCAACACTATAAGCACAACTGTGCATGCATTCATGAATCCATGTGTGGATCTAACAGGCAACAGTTAACCAGAAACAGGCTCCGGTGTGAAGTCAACCTGTACAAACACTGTGGTATGAGGCTGCTTGTGTCTCACATCAACATCCTGCCCTCTGAAAGCCATACAAACAATATAACATACAAACACGTGTGTTCCTATGCAAAACACACAGATGATGTAAGTGTCCACAATGAGGTAAGGGCCCGCCCCCTGGTGCCTCTGGCCAGCCCTGATCAGCCAACAACAAGCCTGTTCGAAGGTTGCATCAGGCCAGCTCCTCATAGCTACAGGAAGACTTCAAACTGAAGACTTCATGTTTACCACATTTTAAAATACTCAATAACAATAATAACAATAATACTCAATCAAGTCGAAAATGTGAAGTCAATTGAAATTGAATGTAACATGGATACAACAACAATTGCAGGAATTATTGGAAGAAAATCGTATCAATATAATCATAAGCGGGCTACACTTCCGTACACTATCTTTGAACAATCGCCTTTAGTCAATACACAGTAACACACCTAACTTCACTCTGTCTGTTCCCATCAGACTCTCTACTCATCTGTACCCCGTAAACCAGCAGCAGGTAGGAGCCGAGACGCCCAGGGGCCTAAATGTTACACACAAAACTAAATACATTCTTTTAATATGTTAAAATACGTAAAATATAATTTACCTGTGTATTATACAGCTTAGATACAGAACATATGCAAGTAAGGCAAACAAGTAAACCCAGCCATAACGTGTAACCATGGTTACATATTTACAGACTACACTTTAATTGTTGCACATATTTAATTTATTTCTCTACACATCTTTGCACTATTTATACTGTTTACAATTTAAAGAAATACTTAATAATAATAATTAATAAAGACATTGTATGTCTTTGTCATGTATGTCATTGTACTGTTGCTTTCTTATATTATTATTATTATTATTATTATTATATATGCACACACACATTTTTTTCCATATACTTGTATAATAGTTCTGTTAATTTTTAATGATTTTTTTTAATTATCTTTGTTTGTTGTCCTTATTTTTATTTTTGAAACTATAAGTGACTTTTTTTTTATCTTGTAGTTGCTCTGAAGACGTACCTGCTGCTACCTTGTGCTTTAATTGTGGAAATACTGACCGGACGTGTGTTCTGGGTGTATTTGGGGGGGCTGCTGGCCCAAGTCTACTCGATATAAAATATGACATTCACCAAAACAAGCTCATACTCAGTCGGGTAGCTTAGAGATGCGTCATGTCGTATTGTGAGTCTCGAGACCGCGAGCACACGGCACAGGGGAGCATCCTCTACAGCATCCTGAACACAGGCGCTCGGTGCCGGCAGCGGCAGCTGGAGGCGGCCGCCGCTGCGCACCAGCTGTGCTCCTGCGGGGAGAGGAAAAGGGTGGCGATCCGGGCTCCGCAGTCCGTTTTCAAAGCGGCCTCGGCGGTGCTTGTGAAAACTTTCACGTTTGTGAAAAATGTGCCGTGTTTTCGGGGTTTGCCGGAGGAAGACCAGCTCCGGCTTGTGCGCAACAGCTGGGCGCCGCTGCTGGTTTTGGGCATGGTGCAGGACTCCGTGGACTTCGACACGGTGGAGACGCAGCAGCCGAGTCTGTTACACACGATATTAACGCACAGCAAAGAGCGACAGCAGCGCAGCCCGACAGAGATCCAGGACCCAGGGGTGCCCGTCAGCGACGCAGAGGGGATTCAAAAGTGTGTGGTGAAGTGCAGAGGACTGCGGATCAGCGTCAAGGAGTACGCGTTCCTGAAGGGAGCCGTGCTGTTCAGCCCGGGTAAGGAACAGCTGGCAGCGGCACGTTAAAGTTCATTCTCTATGCGCATCTGCTGTAATATCCCGGTGATGTTGGACCGTCAGCTTGTGGTTATAATATTCACATTAGTTCAATTACATGGCAGGACACATTGATGGAGACTTCATGGTGTAATCACGTGTCTTTATAAAGGTCAATAATACAGACAGACAAACTGTGATCACTATTCTGTGAACCTTCCAGCGAGTCTGTTTATCAGCCTGTCTGTCTGTCTCTCTGTCTGTCTGTCTCTGTCTGTCTCTCTCTCTGTGTTTCTCTCTGTCTGACTGTCTCTCTCTCTGTGTTTCTCTCTGTCTGACTGTCTCTCTCTCTGTGTTTCTCTCTGTCTGACTGTCTCTCTCTGCCTGTCTGTCTGACTGTCTCTCTCTCTGTGTTTCTCTCTCTCTGTCTCTGTCTGACTGTCTCTCTCTGCCTGACTGTCTCTCTCTCTGTATTTCTCTCTGCCTGACTGTCTCTCTGTCTGTCTGACTGTCTCTCTCTCTGTGTTTCTCTCTGTCTGACTGTCTCTCTCTCTCTGTGTTTCTCTCTGTCTGACTGTCTCTCTCTCTGCCTGTCTGTCTCTGTCCTGCAGCAGCTGGGGACTTGCGGTGCTGGGAGTACGTCACGGCTCTTCAGAGAGAGGCTGAGCGTGCTCTGTACGATCACGTGAGGACGGCCCAGCGGGACAAAGCGGACCGGTTCGGCAGACTGTGCGCGGTCCTGGACACGCTGCGGTCCATGGACACGGACGCGGTGGCAGGACTCTTCTTCAGACCCGTGACCGGGACGAGCAGCATAGAAGAGCACGTGCTTGCAGTGTTTTATGAGCGGTAGAATAAAGCAAGGAGCCGTGTATTTATTTATCTGTCTACATCTTTCTTTTACATTTAAATCCTTCAGGGTCAGATTGCTCAGAGCATCACCTGCTGCACATCACCACTTCTTTTGAGGATACTGAGGCCCTTTGCAGCCAATAAAAGACTGAGACACAAAGGCAATGACCATGATTACTTCTTGCTTTTCCTTCCTGGCATATTCCAGTTCTTCTGCTTACAAGAGTTCAAACAAAGCTCCTACTGATTCTGCAGAGACCAGATGAATGACACTCTCAATGACACAAAGTGCACTACAAACATCTGTCCAAACACAGAAGCTCATCTCATCCACATGCTTATTGCTCCATCAGCTCAATACACACCAGTCATCTCACAGCAAATCACAAGGTACAAGCCTTTACACCACCCACAGCCTGACAACATCAACTACAGCAGCAGAGCGTCTGCTTCCACAAAACAAGAGTCAAGAAGAGCAAAGACAACCAGCGAGTGCATCATCAGTCAACAAGCATAAACAGCAGGTAAGCAGCGTCACATGTGATCCTCACACGCCTCTGAAGAGTTCCATTCAGAAAACAAAGCAAGACACTCAGCCACTTTCCAAAGCCAAGTAGAAGCATGAAGCTCTTCCTACCACTGCTGCTCAGCTTGACGGGCGGAAACGATCACATCACTTTCTGAAAAAGATAAGCATACAAAAAAAAGATTCAAACCTAGTCAAAGTTTCAAAAGTACAATATGTACACGTGATAGAAAGTGTCTTTATCCTTTGGTTTTACAAGACCGTGAGTTTACAAGCTAGAAATCTTTATTCTTGCTACAAGTAATTGTTGGATCATGAACAATGCTATTAATCTCCTGCAGATATACTGTGGTCACTTGATGCCGAGGTAAAATCCAACGCATTGCCCCTAAACATTTTGCATCACAACCATTGGCACTTAGCTCGATGTCAGATTTCACATGACTCTCAATAAGAACACTTCTACTGTAGCTGAACACATAACACACTCTTCATCACCAACGTGACGCCTACAAAAAGAATTATAGGTCAATTAAAAGAGCTGTCACACAGGCTGCGCTGCTACACACCGGTGGTTTGGGCTCCGTCTCTCCGTTCAGACTGCTTCAGTAAACATCTCCGCCCAGCGAGGACTCGCTCGTCTCTCCAGGTGTCGGGGGAGGCTGCTACCTGGGAAACAGCAGCCTGAATTAAACCACACAAAATGATTCTGCAGATGATCCCTCCTGACACAGCGGGACACTGTGTTCATAATGTGAATTAACATTTCGTGCTGAATCACCTCCCATGATGCACTCTTTTTTTCCTATCTTTGTCTAAAATTGACGATGTGCTGTATGTTATTAACTAACATATAACTCTGCTGAACCACCACACTCCTGTGTGTTTCTATAGAGATGTCAGTGATTTAACAACATTTTAAAAGTGTTGATTTTTTTAATGGATTGACAAAATGCCCCAATTGCTCATTTCTTACGGCTGCAACTGGCCATTGTTGTCATTATCAATTTGGCTGGCAATTAAAGCCACTCCACACAATATCCCAGAGCCCAAAGAGAGATGAATTACTTATTTAATTTAATTTAATATTAAAACTATTGCTGGTTAATGTTACACTAATAATTCAAATGGATCAGACACATTTAAATGCGTTTAGACAGATAAACCTTGGGATGCATCTTAAAATGTGCTACATGTTGGACAGAACAGCATGAAATGAGCTGCTGTTTATGCCACAAGGATCTACAATACACAGACTGAAGAATGTCAAAACAAGTTAGCACAGATTACATGAAGCTCCCAGCTATTAGTCCAGCAAAATAAACGTGTGTCACTGCTGACAGACACAGATAAAGGAAGTCACACACACACAGAAAGTACAATCTTTAGATGGCATCCTAACACGCAGCAGTGACCGCTCCACAGAACGCTTCCAGCTCCTCCCTCAGGCTCTGCTTTGTTAAGAGTCTGAGACTATGAGCAAAAGCTCTTCTTTCCTGCAGATAGCAGCGGACATTTAAGTTGGAGTATTAGCAGCCCACTCTTTCAATCATCTGCATTAACGACCCCCCCAGCTACTGAGTTTAACACCAGCTAAGCTTGTCCCAGATTACTGTGGTCTCCTTCAGTGCAGGCTCTTAGAATCACACACAAACTGTCCACTAAACATAATCAATACATGGCATTATAACCGATCATACATGATTTATACTCATATTTCACCCTTTATTAAGATAAAATGCCAAACTCTTCTGTAGTGACAGCTTTTCAGATGTATGTGCTGCTTTTCTTAATCTTCTGTGGCAGTAAACTAAATATATGTTTTAGGGTTTTGGACTTTTGGTCAAACAAAACAAGACATTTGAAGGCTTTAAAAGGACTTATAATAAATAAATAATCAGCAGATGAATCGATAATGACGAAACTCATGCAGCGGTACATCACTCTTAGTTTACCTGCCGTTAACCGTACAGCAGTGACGTCAGCATACTACAGACGTTTACGTCCAATACGTAAAGCCTGCGTCCCCAGTTCACACGCACACCTGACGCGGTTTCCGGTTTAATTAGGGAATTGTATCTTATTAAGAACTTTTCTCGTAGTAAACATAAAAGTAGCTCCATGATATCATCGTTACTCAGTTACTGCTTGTGTTTACAAGATGTGTGTTTGTAAAATGTGTCGAACATTACACATTTTAACAACAGAAATCAGTAAAACGCCCCCCCCCCCACATCAAAACAATGTCATATATTGGAGAAAACTACCGATAAGTCATGATGAACATCACGGGGCTTCAGGTCGCTTACCTGGCCACACATCTGTCCCATTAATCCATCAAATCCGACAGGAGCCAGGAGCCAGGAGCCAGGAGCCAGGAGCCAGGGCCGGAGGGTCCTGAAAACACGCCAGCAGCGTCTCCAGGATACCCACAATTCTTTGCAAACACACCTTCCGTGACCCCCTCACTACCACACATTAAAAAAAAAAAACCGAAATGAAGTGAATGCCCCATAAAAGGTCTTATTAGAGCAAATATGCCATTTATATGTCAGCGGAGGTGAACATGGCAGTTCCAGTTTTGAAAAGTAGTCCAAGTTAATCTGTAAATTATTACAACATTTGAAAGTGAGGTGCTGTCCCAGCAGAATACAGTCATTTCAACCCACATCCCCCAAATATGCAAGCATTAGAGGATTGTGTGACTTTAGTTAAAGATGCAAAGTGCCATCTAGCTCATTTATTCATGTGATACAGAAACATAAATTAGATTAACAGAACATAGACCGCCTTCATTATATATTCACCCTGTGCTTCATTTGTTATTAAGAGAATCCAGATCTGCAGGGAAAAAACAATAGCTGGTTTGGGAGCCATAAAAAGTGCTTTGTAAGTAAAAGCAGCAGTTGATCTAATGGCAGTGCACTGCTTTAAAGGGACACGCACAGACCTCCATTCATCACAATTACAGGTTGAAGATGGCAAAAAGACTTCAACTGGGGCAATTTAGAGAAGATGAGTGTGATTTGTATTGTGAATGAATGATCACCTCACTTTCCCCATAATGGCTCAAATTGGGTCCTTTCCTCCCAGCATGCCTTGCGAGGGACTGAGTCAGCTGAGGTGCAGGGTGAAGTACGTCCAGCAGATGACAGCGTTTCACTTCGAATTTCCTGAGGTGGGCACTTTCCTCCCTGTCTTTTAATTGGAGGAGAGAAACTGCTCAGATTGAATGCAGCAACTTTTTATTCTGATAATACTTAATGTGATTTCACGTGTTTAATTAAGACATGAAAACAGCAGTGAAGTACCCTTTGATAAGCCGGCTGTATCCACAGTCAAATCAGTATTGAACCTCACCGCATAGAAGTCGATACTACAGTAAAATAAGGAATAATTAAAGATGGAGCCTCTCTTGCAGGAAGTAAGAGTAAATTGAAGGGCTTGGTAAGTGATCAGTGATCCATGACTTGCATCTTCCACACACACACACACACACAGGTAATTATGCTGTGCTGAACCATGGTGAGTTCAGAATTGCTCCAAAACTGGGCTAACAGCTGCCTGCATCCCCTCTCCAAACGCTCACACACACACACAAACACACACACTGCCTCTGCCGCCACCTATCCATGCACAGACAATTGGCCTGGTTCTTCGAGTGGAAGGCATGTCACACAGGGCACAGGGCACAGAGCTCCAAGTAACAAGGCCCTGTGGGACATGGTATACCTGCCAGAGTGAGTAATACTCTTCACTAGAAAGTGTGTGTGTGTGTGTGTGTGTGAGAGAATGTGTGTAGGCAGAGGAAGAAACAAAACATCTTTGCACGTGCACGTATGCTCGTAGCCTGATCTGCTCTCACGTCACATGCTTTTGTTCAGGGGGCTGATTATGTTGTGACACAGTAATGAAGTAAAATGATTTCATTTGAGGCAGAGGCTTAGGAACGCCCACTTTTCTCACTCACACACACACACACACACACACGCACACACACACACACACACACACCATATGGCGACATGTCGGCTCAAATGAAAACATCTGGCGGCTTTCTACGTTCACATGGCAGATGATTCGAATGTAGCTTCATGTTATAGCCATGTTGGCAGATAAGGAAGATGAGAGGAGGATGTGGCGCAGCAGGATGCTCCACTCTCCAGCAGTCTGACTCATCTGGTTGAGCTACTTCCACCTGTGGGATCAGATTGAGTTTTCTTCACATTGCTGCTGCAGCATGAAAAGGTTCTTTCAGTTGGTCTGTGAGAGAAAAAGTCAAGTTATGGTGCATTGTCTTCAGCTTCATCACACGGCATGTAAACAAGACAGTAGGGAACATAGCATCAACAAATGATGCTGCTTAGGGTTTAAGGCTTTTATGACAGGTGTTAAGTAAGTTGATGGTTGAAAGCATTGCACAACCTCTCATCATTCAGGAAGAGCAAACAGAGGCTGATCAACGCTCTGGCAGTATTTTGAGATTCTTCTCCATGTACCTTTGCTTTTTCCTTTTCTCACCAGTGGTTACACTTTGGGCAGAAGGCTCTGAGGCAGAGGCGGAAACATAGAAAAGGATTGTTTATCTGCCTCATTGCACCCTGGGAAGAAAAGGATCCTGTTTTCTTAGAGACATTAGATGTGACAGTTCAACTGAGCAAACTTGCTTGTAGTTTACATCGGACCAGTTCCCACAGAAAAAGCCGACAGACACAGATCTTGAGTTGTATTCCAGAAACACGCTGACAGTTTAAAGTGCTGCATGTATTAGGTTTCATTTAACGGTCAAAAACGATGCTGTTTGAGTTCAAATTTAAACTCTTAAAATGTTTGCTTGATCACATAAAATGAGGGCCGCATCTCTTACAATGGGAGTCGATCTGTGCCAGCTGTGTGTGTGATTGCAGCCAAAAGGTCAGACAACAATCAAGACATGTTTTAAAAAACAGTGTTTCTCAATGCATTGACTCGCCTGATTTAGTCTTATTCTAAAATGAGGCCCGGCTGATTCAGTCTCTGAGTGGAATAAGGAGACGTATTGATTGTTGTTTCAAGGTTTTACGGGAGACGACAGAGTTATGGAGGTTGGGTCTGCATCGGCTCCTCGCCAGGAAAAAGGGATCCGGGCATCGTCAGCAATCCACGCCGCTGCTCCATAAACAAAGTGATCCGAGTGACGGTTTCTGCCCTCAGGGGGGGGGGGGGGGGGG
>JAVQJL010104108.1:0-21462 GCA_036024295.1 Nannoperca obscura
ATATATATATATATACATGCATACAGGATTTCTTGTCTATTTCCTCCCCTCTTTTCTGCTTTAAAATGATATTGAAATGTTAGACCTGTACATCTTTTCACCATTTACTCCTGGTTTTAATATGCACTGTTGATCAGTATTTGTTTGCATGTAGCAAATTTCAGATGTAAATGCAGCCAAGTGTGATGGTTAAATTATCTAAACTATCTCCAGAGGCAATCAGAGATGTCTTTGGCCTCATTTACCAGTTGTTTATGAGTCATTAGGAAACCTTGTCAATGGAAGTAAATCAATGGAGGTAGGGATTGAACCACAAACCCTGTGATCAGTGGCCTCCAGAGCTACAGAAGCTGCCAAGGAACATAAAAGGTATCAGAGTAAAATAATATAAAACTTTTTTTAAATAGGAAGTAGCATACATGGCACAGTGAGAGTAAAGGTGTTGAAAGTGAAGTGAAACAGAGTCTGGGTCTAATACGTGAGTGGAAGATGTGACATATGCAAGATGGAAGAGTAGTTTGGAAGAAATGCAACAGGAAGATAAGCTGTCTTTCCTAGAATATATGTGTAACTCTGCATGTTGAGGGCTGACATTTTAAGCTGACACCATCCTTCCTTGATCAACTCTAAATATGCAAATCACAGAGCCGCCTCGAAAGCTTTTTAGAACGTTTGGATGGGGTGGGCGGGGGGCCTCTGACACCCTAATGGTCTTTTTCCCGCTCCTCTCGCAACAGCAGTTTGTTGTCTCCCCGACAACTACGTAATATGATGGGGTTACAGAGATTTTGTTGTGAAGGCTGGTCTTAGTACAGTGTTGTGTGTGATTGTGTATGTGCAATCTAGGGGCGCGAGGGGAATAAGGGGGCCATAGCGTCACTGTGTGATCCACAAATAGAGCACTCACATCTGCAATCCACCTGGAATATTTAAAAAGCATACAGACATCTCTGCTGCAAGTTGTTACAGCAGCCATCTTCATTTCTCAGTCGCTTTCTGCTTTTTTAATTTTCATCTCTTGTTCTCTGTCCCACGTTACTGGACAGGCTGACAAAACAACATCAGAAAACAAAGGCAGGCTTACACATACACGCACTCATACTATTCTTGGTAACAATCAAGTTTATTCTTCTTCAATTCGAACATAAAATAACAATGCTAGCAGACATTTAATAGACATGGGCTTTTTAAGATTTTTGTAACTTAAGGCCAATTCAGAGTGCTTGCGTTCAATGGAGGGCCACATGAGGAAAGGATGTCCTAGAATCTAAATTAAGTCCAAAACACTTTATTATTTAATACAATTTAATTATTTATCATGCATTCAGAACTCTTGCCCCTCAGATATGACGTAGGAGGTGATGGTCCATTTCTTTTAAAACATGTTTTGCCTTACTGATTCAGCAATTTTTGCATGACAAAGGACCCTCCATACATATATTTCTTTACATTTTATTCGCAAATATGGTTGATTTGTAAGCTAACGTGCCCTTTCGCTATTATGTTATTTAAAAAGCAACTATTTCTAATGTTAGATTTTTGTGATTTCCGGGTTGTTAATATATTTGTGGTGGTCTAAGCTCTGAAATCTGACACTGAAGAGTCAGTGGCAAGAAACTACTGAATTCACAAGCTACTCTTAGATTGGTACAAAAATAAAAAGTCATTTTTCTAATTACACATTAATGCAAAACTCTTCACCCACATATTGGATAAATGCTTCACTGGTGTTAAGGGGAGTACCCAAATCCACAACCTCTTTAACGTGTGCAGTAGGTATTGTATATTGGCCATGATTATAACATATAACAAAATAGAATCCCAGTTGTAAACAAAACTTACATTTTTATTCAATAGAGAATGATTTTGCATGCTATGCTGTCTTGTGGGCCTATAGAGACAGAGGATCAGCTCAAGACAAATGGTTTGCACTGATATTATCATTACAAGTTTGTCCATTTTATATGGTCTGTTATTGATAGTATCATCAGAACAGCTGCTGCTTTTCCTATAATCCGCAGTGTATTCTTGGCTCCTGTTTTAAATTAATGAAGCACCTCTGCTGGTTCACATCCCCAAATAGCACAGCATTCCAGCAAGAGGCCTATACTGCGAACACAGAACACAGAGTCCTCTTCACATCCAACTTTAAGGACCAAGTTTTTGAGTTTGGTCTCCACAAATGTGAGTTTAGTGACACAGTAAGGAAAGCTCAGATATTGTTGTGTCTACTGACAATATTTTATTTATTTCTTTAAGGCAGCAGCCTGTTTATTCCAGTTTAGATAATAATGCCAGATCGGTGGTCATAATGTGTGTATTACAATTAATGCTCACCTAGGATCAATTAGTGATCAAACACACGTTCACAAATCTGTCCTGTGACACTCGCTGCACAGTAATCAGCACAAACACACGGGGGGATGATTTAGTGGGTAGAAGCAGCACATTGCCCAGTCTACAAATCACATCTCCCACAACCTCCACCATCATTAGTACTGTGTGTGTGTGTTTGTGGGTGTGTGCCTAATAAGCCTTAACAGTGCCTGATTGGGCTTATGAGGTACAATATTACTCAAACCATTATCACATATAAATCACCATCATAGAGTTACAAACAACCCTGTCATGGATAAAGCAGTCATGGCTGCCCTTAACGCTACCCTCTTTGACAACAATTATTGTTATAGTTATATAAAAGCTCGAGCAATGAGTGTAATGTGAGGCCTTGTAGTGCCCCAGTCGGTCTGTAATGCACAAACACAACACACTCACTCATGGCCTGACCCACAACTACACAGTCTTTTCATGTTGTTGCCAGGCAGGCCAGAACTTTTACTGAGGCAGTGGTTCTTGGCCATAGCTGGTGTCATTTGGGTTAAGTGCCTTTCCTCCAGGGAAGGGCAGTGTTATTGATTTGTCACTCGCACTTACACACACACACAGATGCACAAAATAACGCAAGAGTACAAGAGTAAACCCCAGAAAAGTTCAGAGTTTGTTACCTGCCCTTCTTGCACATCTACACACATACACATTGTGATGGTGCCAGAGCAGTGGAAAAGCACTATGGGCTTTTTACAAAAGACCCCCTAAATGTCCCAGCATGCTTTCTGGCTCTGATGAGAAACCACCAGAGAAGCCTTTTGATTGAGCTGCTTGGCTATTCAAAAAGCACTCATCCTCTTTAGTGTGTGAGTATTTACATGTGTGTGTCCCATATGCAATGCTAGAACCTACCTATAAACATGATCTTAAGTAATTAATCTTAGAACTGTTGTACAATTTGAGGGCAGGTGGTACATTATCTTTCTATATATCCATCTACCTATCTATTTTCCATATAACACATCTAGATCTATAATGTCTCTATATAATCTATCTAGTATATCCAATCTATTTAGAGGAATAACTAAAATGTTTGGCTGTTGGGTAGCTCTGTGTCTAAATGCATGACATATGATACTCCATGTGATTGAGTGCCCTGAGATAACTTTGTTATGATATGGCGCTATATAAATAAAATTGAATTGAAAATTGAATTGAATTGGTAGAGATTGCCTAATGAAAGAGGACTTCTTGAACTGTGCTCATAATGGTTTCTCATTATCTGGAATTCAGGCAGGACACCATAGGTTCACCGAAATTACAGCTGGTGTGTTTGTCCCTCCATTGTTTTTTTTTGTTTTTTAAAAAAAAGCTGTTTCAATATTTCATTACAGTTCAACCCAGGTTGACAATAAAACATGATTTCAAAATGTTCTGTTTTATAACTGCATTTCAGGCCCAGCTCAAAGTTAGCAATGCCACTAAAAGGTTTTTCTGTATGGCTGTTTGTAAAGTATAGCATTTTCACCCAGTCGATATAAGACAGGACTGAACACTTGAGACCTGCATGTAGCACTTAATGTACATGACGTTACCATAGAAAACACACTCTGTGTTAAGCATGTTTTCCTAAAGAATGAGAATCCTATTACAAGACGACTGTTGGTGACAAATCCCAAAATAATAAAGTAGGCCTTCCACTAAATTCAGTGTTCAATAACATAATCGATTCAGTCCTTCTACATTTGGTACTCTGCCTGTCTGCACTGTCAGGATTGAATAAGGGCCTTATGACAGACTTTTCTTCATGCATCATACATCACCTCCAGCCTTGTTGACCAGATGTAGAATCATGAAACCTGTGTCAGTATTATTGGATTAGATTGTGTGTGTGTGTGTGTGTGTGTGTGTTTTGACATGTGCACAAGTGTGTGTGTGTGTGCGCGCGCGCAGGCTAGTGCTTGTATTTGTACCATACATATGCTTGTGCACAGTAAATGACAGACTGTTGCCCCCAGAGCCTGATCTTTTTTCCCAACATGAAACATGCTGCACTTCCACCCAGGCAATCTGAATTATTTACACAGTCAATCACCAGGCCATGTGTTCTGAATCCCCATGTAAATTTCTGCTCTGCAGCCTGGTTGACAAGGCAGGCAATTCTGCCCTCTGACACTAATGTCTCTATTGTTATGGATTGACACAATGCGACTAAAAATTGCCTTAGACTCTCAGCCATTGGTTTGCCGCTCAGATCCTACATGCTTTGTAGCTGCTGATGAGATAGACCTAGTGATGAAAATATACCACATGCAACATGACTGGTTCTATGTCCATTTGTTAATGAAGTGAGATGATGCAGAATGATGAGAAAAGGTTTCACAAACAAGGAAACATTGTTGAGTAGGTGTACTTTTTTCCTAATGGCTGTATTGACTGAAGTGCAGTTCCAGGGTAACGAGCAAAAATGTCTAGCATGTATTGCAACATTACTGTAAAGCCAGGGGGTCATACAATCAAATACACTCACTGCAAAAAGCTTGCACTGAGTGTAATGAACACTGTACTGTATGGTGACAGCAATGCAATATGATCTTGTTTATATGATATCCCTTTTCACATCATACACATTCCACACTGTAGAGGTACCTAATGTTTTTTGTAACATTCTGTGTGCTTGAGAGCTAAAAATATGTGCTTGTATTTGCCACTTAAGTTGTGACGCCTTGTTCTTTCTTTTTTTAGGACAACGATGTGAGAATCATCATTGGCCAGTTTGACGAGAACCTTGCCTCCAAAGTTTTCTGCTGCGTAAGTCCCCAGCCTACACACAGTTTAGAGATATCAACTTTGCCAATGTAGTCTATAAGTGTCTTGCCAAGTTATACCAAGAAAATCGTTTGCTTGGCATACAATTGGTGCAGAACTGCTTTGAACAGATGATTCGGACATGAATGATCTAGTTTGATTTGGTTGGTGAATATGTAATAGTAAGCTGAAAATGTCAAATCAAAAAATACTCTGGCCCTATTAGAATTAGGTGTCGTTAAAAGTGTTTGGGGTCACATCATTTGGCCTTAGATGACATGTTATGTTTAACCCTCCGTGCTTGGTTCATGGTCTCAGCTCAGTTGGCACAGATTCTAGTTTTGCAAATACAGCAGTTCACATTAAGTAAGAGTAATTACACATAAGTTAAGCTCCATATATCATACTGTAACTGTACTTTAACCTCAATTTTTTCAACCCCACCCAGGCATTTAACCTGAACATGTATGGCAGTAAATACCAGTGGATTATCCCCGGCTGGTACCAGGGCAACTGGTGGGAGCAGGCCAACAACACCAACTGCACCACCAAGAAGCTGCTCACAGCCATGGAGGGATACATCAGTGTGGACTTTGAGCCACTCAGCGCTCGGCAGATCAAGGGCATCTCTGGCAGGGTGAGTGACACCCACTACTCTACTTCAGAAGACTGTAATGTTGTTAATGAGTAATTCGATGTGTCAGAGACTTGTCAAAGTTTGATTGTGAGAAAAAGTGAAAAAACCCACCACAAATACATTCAACCTTAATTTTGATGTTATTTTAGAAAGACTGGAAAGACTCAAATTATGCTTTTGATGAAATGTACAGTGTACAGAATAGCAGCCTCGGGTAAATAGTGCAGGTGAACTGTGAAACATGTTGGTTCAGTTTTGTTGAAGGTCTTTCTTTGTTGAAGAACTTATTCATCACTGTATTACAGTGCCCCTGTAATTGTGCTCGAAAGAATCTTTCTCCACAAAATAAACCAGTTTCTAAACCAGAGATCTCAACCAAAATCAATCATGTTATTGTTTTTTTTCACACTGCACTATCCAGCACAGAAGCATTGATCCCAAAACAGCTTTCCAGTAACTTTGTATCTTAAATTGTGTGGAAGGAAATAGTGTAGTATAGTGTATGGGGAAATACCCCAACATTAAATATTTTTTTAAGGAAAAACAACATATTAAAAAAGTTAAGAGATGCACATTTTCCCATTTAGATCTGCTCTCTTTTACCTCTCTTTCAGACCCCTAAGGAGTACGAGAGGGAGTACAGCCGAGAGCTTCAGCAGAAAGGTGTGGAGTCAAGCAAGTTCCATGGCTTTGCCTACGACGGGATCTGGGTCATCGCTAAGACCTTGACTCGAGTGATGGAACTGCTCCGGGTTAAACAGCGGCAGAACACCTACCACAACTTCACAGTTGATGACCGCGAAGTGGGAAAAATGGTGCTGGACGTCATGAACGAGACCAACTTCTATGGTGTTACAGTAAGTTATGGAGAAGATTTTTTTTAATTAAATATGAACATTGTGTAAAAGTGTGGCAGAGTCTGACATGATGGAAGTTAAGATTATTTCATTTTCCTTAATGTACACTGAGCTATCAGAGCACAGACCGTCTACACTTATGTGACATATGCAGACACAAGAATACTCTTGAGACGCTCACATGTACTCTACATTTACATGAACATGTACATGCAGGCAAACGGTATTTGTACATATGTGTTCTATGTTTGTACAGGAAGGAGTCGACAAATGTCACATAGAGGCATTAATTACTGCTCTGTAAGGCTGGAAGCTTGTTTGCAGAGAAGGCTACTTAGCCATCCTTGTCTCTGTATGATGCCCTAAAGTGATGTCATTTGGTGCTGCCGACTCCCTACAATGCATTCGAGATTGATCCTGGTGGCTATGCTAGCTACAAGCTGTGCATGTGTGTGTGCTCACTCTCACTTCCTATTGAGCTGTTGGAGGATATCTCCTGTTCCCCTGTAAAGGCCACTCCATTATTAGATGATAGCATGCTGCTCCCAGCCTAGACAGCCAGTAGGCATGCAGGGACTTATAGTACAGCAGAACAGTATTCATATAATATTATATTCATAACTGTGTTTTAAAATAAATAGCCTAAAAAATGCAAGTGAGGAGAAAAGCGAGACAAATTTTCTATACTGGAAAATTACACAAGTACAGTGTTAAACAAATACTCTAAATTTTCTCACAAACACTGACTAAATGTGTAGGCTGAGAGACTAAAGGCAAGGAGGGACACAAGAGAGAAATGGATAGAGGCAATAAGGCAGAGATACGAATGCTAATACAGTGTATATGTCAACAGAACAAGCAAGAAAGGGAGAGAGGAAAAATAGCCTTAGAGAAAATCAATGCAGGTTACTGACTGGAGTTATTGTGAGGTCCTTTGGGGCTAACATCCTCAGGGTTATATGTGTGTTGCAGCACTATACCAAGTGCCCTGTGTCGTCATTCCTCGCCCCTCCACTCTCACCTGGGCTGCTGATCAGGAGCCGGCTGGCATTGAGTCTTTCCTCAGAGACTGGGGGAAGCAAAGCAGTGCGGGAATATTGATGACCATGTAACATTTCATTCACTTTTCACTCCAGGCACACAAAAGATGATGAAGTCCTGTCCATGAGATGGTTTAGATAGACTAGTAATCTTATTCTCTGCTTTCATATCTGTATTGATTCATATTGATCCTACATATGTAGCCATCAGTGGTGGCAGAAGAAGTACTCAAGTCCTTTACTTGAGTAAATGTAGCAATACAAGGTACGAGGTATTATTGTTACACAAGTATAGTACTTAAATAAATATACTTTTGGAGAATAGTCTGCAATTAACATATTAATGGGAAATGGACATGGACAGCATGGCTGCAGTGAATCTGCATGCTCCTGTTTTGCTGATGTCCTAAAGAAAATAAAAACATCAGATACAGCTATTGTTTAACTAGTTAAAGTCTTTTCATAATGATGTTTTTATAACAACCACAAATCCTCGAAAGAATAAAAACATTCAGAGCACAAACACTGTGCATGCTGTAAACAATTATGTTGTTTGAAGACAGCGGCATTGCAAAATAATTAAATGCATCTTTGTACCAAAAGATTTGAGATCTGTTGTCTGTTATAGCTTTTCTTTTAAGGGATTACATGAAATTAGATCAAATGTGTTCCCTGTACGTAGCACACACTTAGCACATAGAAACTCCCACCCACACATGACGATCAAAGACATAGCAAGGCAATTTCCACACTGCATACATCTTTTATGCTATTTTCATATTTAGATTTCAATAGCAGCTATTACACAACTCCATCGGTCTGCTTGCAATCATTTCTATCAGGTATTCAATACAATGAATCCTCATGAAATCACCAGTAAAATGGTGGATTTAAATGTTATGTGTCCATGTGTGCCTGATGATACGGGATCATACCCTGACTTGAGCCTTGCATCATTCCCGATGTCACGATTTTATGCCGTGTGTTTGCTGTGTCCACACACACGTCTCATGGGACATAACCGTGTCCAATCTGCACTGATCTCAGTCCCGCTGCTGAATCCGTAGCAGAGCCAGCTGCAGCAGCACGAGAGTGATCATGGAGGGCTCCACAGTATTGATCTGGCTGCTGTCAGAATTACAGAGAAAGAAGGCTGATGTTAGCTGGGAGAGACTTTCAGGGCACGGACAGTGCACATAGCTGCTAGAACCGAACTGGAATTCACCAGGGAGGGCTGCATGTGGAGAGACCCAGCCTTTTGTGATGGGTTGATGACAAGTGTGTGGCATTGGGGATGACAAGTTTGTTTTGTAGTTTTTTTTATCTGTGGTCAGTGGTCATCCTGTTGGTATCAGTGTCTTTCTGAGTAATGGTGAGTAGCACAGCCGGAGGCTTGGCAGTCACCTCAAACGGACACACTGAGGTGAAACAGAGGGGAGGTGCATGTGCATCTGTTTTACTCTGTTGATGTGCAGGTATATGCGTGCATCACAGTCCCATTCACATCAACTGTGTTCCCACCTCAAACCCTGAAAACCCGGAGGATGTCACACCTGCAGCCCACAGACCGACATCTCATTTGACCCCAGCTCTCCTGTCACTGACAGTTTTCTCACCTCCACAGACAAAGTACTACCTGACTGCCTCCACCTGTCTCACCTCAGAAAGACACATTCATACACACACACATTCATAGACACAGTGAATGCTCCATCAGCAACCATTGTGATTCAGGTCTGAACATCCTTTGAATATCAGACAAGGGACACCTGTCTGGGTCAATACACTCCAGTGAGGTTGCCTAAGCTGCAGAGGAGCATAACACCTTGTGGAAAGAGGCTTTACAGTAGCTTCTTGAATTTTGGTCAAAGGAGGTTAATAAAATTTTTGTAGCACAGACATTTATTTCAAATTATGAATGTCAGAGTCAGAGCCTCTGCATATGTTTGATATACTTTGCATATTCTACAAACCGTGTATACACAAATTGTGGGTTGTTAAAATAACTACACGCCATTTCAGTAAGGTTTGTGATAGCTCCACTTTTGTTGATGTGATGGGCAATTATGGTGGCAATTCTAATGCATAGCATCACAGCAGCGTGATGGTGTAGCAACAGAGCAATGTGCAATAAATACACAAGCACTTTATCACTTAGCACCTTAATTCTCACACTTTCCTTATTTAAGCCGCAGTGTTGTCAATGTCAAATGTATAGTCAAATATCTCCCAGGGACAATAAAGTTTACTCTATTCTACTCTAGAAACCTGGATACATAAACTCATTACAGGTTCAAGTCAAGTTCCCCTATTTTTGCCCCACATTGTCTGACCCTGTTAGCACACCACTGTTATCTGAATGTAATGCCTAATGATCTGAATTGAGGTGCACTGCACTGTCTTGCTCACACTCCAGCCATAATTGCACAGTATATTGTAGAAAAGAGCAGTGTGTGACAAAAGGAACTTGTTAGCGTTGACAAGTTAGATTGACAGTGTTGTGTGAAATCGGTGGCAGAGGACCTGTTGTACATCACTATCGTAAACCCAACATTGGAGACACAAACGCATCATTAGGAACACATGCATGTACATAAGCATAATGTGACAACATAGTAAGTGCATACACATAGACATGTTTGCATGCATATACTCACAAACATCAAAGATGCCACACAAAGACTGGGATTCAAACAGAGGGGTGGGATCCTGCTCTGCTACTTCAAAGCTTGCCATCTTTTTGAGGCAAAATTGGCTCTCCAGCTTCCTTTCCCATATTTCCCCCTCAGCTGTCTTTTAATCAGCCAATGCAAATGCTCTCTCTCTCCATCTATCTATCTATCTATCTGTTGATCTATTTACCTATCTCTCTCTCTCTCTCTCTCTGCCGTCACCTTTGTTAGCCAGCCAGTAATATGTAAACCCAGTTAAATGTGTAATTAAGGAGCTCTGTAAGCAGATGGCGGGCTGAATTAATTGAACAATCTTGGTAGATGAAGGAGAAAATAGACCCAGAGAGAGAAAGAATGAGAATACATAAAGCGAGAGAAGCCAAATTGATTTGAATATGTCTTACGATATTGCCACAAAGTTGGATTGCTTTTGTCTACCTTGTCTGCGTTTGCGACACGCTCCCTGGCTTGAAATTGCTTATGTTGTTCCTGTGAAGTTTAATTCAAAGACTTTCCATTGTAATTTTTAAAAATCTTTTTAGGGTAGTTGCTGCTGAATCGATGAACACATCATTTTTGTGGAGAAATAAATATTGTGAAAAAAAATGTAGAATAAAATCTCAGCTACATTCACTGACCACTACACACTTTGCTGCAGCCAATTGTGAGACACCCTTACAGAATTGCTTTTTAAATGCTATCTGAGCCCAGATTTGTATCAATGCCACGTGAGCAAACACATTTAAATCAGGCAGCCTTGCTGAACTGATGTTGTTCCAAGGATATTAGCAAATGAATTGGCCCAAAGATAATTTTGTTTACCTCGATAAACAGATCAATTTTGGGCACTTCTAATCAAATAAGATGCAGTATGTGCAGGAGCCGAGATTCTGCCCTTTGCCTGCCAACGCTCCAGTAGCAGGAAAGCACTATGCATAAATTTAGTTGAACTAAGCTCCTATTTTTTTTCTTTTTACTGAAATTCACTTATGCTGTGCTTATGCTGCATCTTTTTTAGCAGAATAGAATGTTTTTATTACATAAAATATGTTATAGTGTATTTATATATATATATTTCCAATGTTTTATGTTATATTAAAGACACACATTTTTGTTTTTCCTGCTTTTCAGGGCCAAGTCATGTTTCGGAACGGAGAGAGGATGGGCACAATAAAATTCAACCAGTTTCAAGGTACGTGTGACACCACTACTACTCTACTCTTCAGATTTACTTGGCTTGATTTTCTCTTTGGGTCATTAGATACCATAACCTTTGCTCAATCTATTTTGAATTAAAAACATTGTTTCAAAGCATCAAGATCTTATTCATATACATTTGTGTATCTTCTGTGCTCACTTCACTCAGCCTGTCACACCCACCTCTGGCCATCTGCACTTGTTCTTGATCTGACTCCTTCTCTGAGCTGGAGTTAGAATTATTGCTATAATTTGTTGACTTCAAACTACTTCTGCACATCTGTGTGCAATAAAACCTGCAATTGCTTCAGAAATTTTGCAGGATTACCACAGTTTTTGGAAAGCCACATGCAATTTTTCTCAAGTCAGAAGGCTGCCATGGTTGATATGCCAGTACCTATAATGGATCATGACCAATAGGGCTTAGGAAAAGCTTTCAGCACAGTCATGGGAAAGGAAAAGGGAGGCTGAAGGATTTAACAGTTTGGAAGTCAGACGCTTTGTACTCACATTTATCTCATTAGTTGTTTTTCTAGAGAGGATAGTCATTATTTGCATGACTGCAAGGGTTGTTGTCAGGAAGACATAAGCATGAAACGCTTTAGACTGTTTTTCTGGTGAGCAAAGTCCCCACAAGCCTTTCTGTATTGAGTTGCACCTCCTCTCTGTGTTTGTATCTGTAACAGTTTATGTTAATCTAAATCTCTAAATTGCAAGGCCCATGGTCCTTCACTGTGCTTGTTGCCCTCTGTGGTGATAGAATGTCTGCATGGTCAAGGTTTGTACATTAAAAACATGCCTCAGTACTCTGTCCTCATAGCATCATCCTGAGGTTGTTTTTGAGCCAGCAGGGACTGCTCAGTGGGAGAATAACCCAGAGATTGCATCTTAATGCAGGGGATTCCCATCTCCTAGGCTCCCCAGACTGTATGTAGCACACTGGATGGGTCTGTTCAGTCCTCTCTGCCTAACCATCTTATCTTCCCCACTGCAGAGGGGTTTCGATCCCTCTGGCTGCTTACATCACACTCTGTGTGTAAGATAGAGAGCACTACTGTATGTGTGTGTCTCTGTTGGTGCATGTATATCTACTAATGATGTTGCAGACCAGGCTTAGTGGGTTTGACAAAAAAGGGAGACCCCACATGATTTATAGTAATTTAAATATTACTTCATAATTAACTTGACAAAATGAACACAATAAATAAATTCTGTAGTATGAAAGTAAGTTTGTAATGTTGCATGGGCAAAACAAAAGATAAAAAAAAAAAATTAACCATCAGAGTAGAGGATAATAATTGTGCACAGTTTGCACTTTATACCATTTATCATAATATACTGTTTCTTCAGTAATGGACAATTGATCCGTTTCTTTATTGTTCTACACTTACAGGAAATAATCAAAAACATACAACTTGATATTATTCAAACTGTGAATGGAATGGAACTTAAACTTTAAACTTCAAGAGAAGTTGAAAACCTGCTTAGAATTATCATGTGGTGTGCAAGAGGGACACAGCTACTGACAGACAGACTGAGAGAATATCTTGAATACATTGGGACCAATTGACGTTTGTGCATGACATCAGGTCTGATGACCCTCCTACCTCTACCTGTAGGTCACCTGCAAGAATAAAACCAAACAGCAGGAGGAGCACCAGCAGAGACCGTGTGGTGTTGCAAAAAAACTGGTGATCAAATAGGGGCAGGCAAATGCTGGCTGTACTCTTATTCCTCAACTAAATCCACCCCTGTGTTACAGCTATCACTCACTATCTTCTTCTAGCTTTATTATATCTCCTCCAACCCTCCTTAACCTTCACTCCATCACTTCTTCCTCACTTGTCAGGGATTGTGAATTTGTCACCGTTTTGACACACCAAGAGCCTGAGCTGGGTGGAGAGGAGAGTAGGGACAACCCTAGCTTTAATATTTCAAAAGGCACTGATCCTCAACATGACCCTGTCATCTGTCCTCAGCCTCTGATCCTCCATTTTACAGACGTCAGACATTCTTGGTCAGGGGCCTCGATGGCTCTTATTCCCACTGTCTCTCACAGGGAAAAGAGATAGCTCACTACCAGAGGTCTTGATTGCAGTTGCAGTCCCTCTGAGTACAGATTTGAAATCAACGCACTGACAGGCATGGTAGATAAGGACATATGGCCTTTCAATAATAGATACACCAGTAAGGTGAGAGTGTAAAATGTTTTGGGTCTTTAGAGATAAATGAATTACTATGTACAACACTGCTCAAGTAAGAATTAATTTCCTGCTTCTCTATCATTTTCTACAGGAATTTGAACTAGCAACACCCTCACTACTGTGCGATTACCTCCAAGCAATAGTCTTTTCACAGTTCTTTCAACTTAAATAGCTCACAAGAATATCGTTGAACTGTACCATTAATGTTTTTAAATAAAGCAGCAATTCTTTTTTCCATGTTAGAATCACAGATCTGACGTGAAACAAAAAAAAAAGAAGAATGAACATGGTCAAAGACAAACTAATGTGAAATGGGAAATAACTCTAAATTAACTTTTATCACGTTTACAAACACTGCTACAAAGATAGATCAGAATGTGTGCGATAAAAGATGCCTGGAATTCAGTGTATAAAATTGTTTTACTGCAAATGAGGTCCGGCAATTACAATTTTGAAATTTGAGTTTTAAAACCATCATTAGTCTCTGGTCCAAAGACCTATGCTTTAGTGGCAGGTGCATCAGGTGAAAAAGTTTCTTTATTTACTAATATTCACAGGTTTACAGTAAACTACCTATCCAGTGGTGGAAAGAACAAGGTACATTTACTCCAGTACTGTGCTTGAGTACTTTTATGCTACTTTATACTTTTACTCCACTTCATTTCAGAGGGATATATTGTAAAATGAAATGAATAATATATGATGATATAACACGGACAGAGGCCACTTTTAGCACATTATAAATACAGTTATAGATGACGTTCATACTAATTATTGCAAAACATAACAGTGCCATTAGTGTTTACCCAACACTGACCCTTTATGGAGCTGCCTGATAAATTGTCATTGGGGAACTATTTACAGCAGCAGGACGGTGTATGTTTGATTGGTTCCAAAGAAACTACAGGAACATGTCACGCAGTGCAACGATGGGGCTCATGTATGTGTTTTTACAGTTTGTGAACAACAATATAGTTTTGCTGTGCAGAGGAATAAGAGATATCGGGCTTGGCTACACAGATAATATTTGTTAGTGGGATAAATTCACAGTTTTGTTAAAGTATTTTGGCGTGAGTATATCATGTCAGTAAACCTTTCCAGTTAACAAATTCACCACTGAAAGTACAGTTGTTTAAAGTGTGTCATTGCACAGGCTGGGCAACAGGTTGAGTTTTACCAGCCTGCTGCAGCCATCAATATTCCCTGTGGGGATAGAGTGCTGGGATACTATTTTAGCATCTCAAAGAAACAGTGCTGATATACAATCCCTTCTGCTGTTTAGATCCTAACAAAGGACGTGGTCAAGGTAAACATGGTTATTGATCCTCGTTCAGCACTGAGACGTTTGAGAAATACAAATCCTGATTGTGTGTGCACATACAATTTGCTGTTCTTAAATTGTCACATATAGGCTGTCAAACATTTCCAACATGTGCTGATGCTTTGATGCCAGAATTGGAGATCAAATGAGGTAATTCGGGGAGCGGAGAGGAGAGGGGAACGTGGTGCCCTCTGATGCTGCAATAGCTGATGTTATCTGTCATTTTCATAGTCAAGGACAATGCTGCAGAGGAGTCCAATAGGCCTACTGTATAAGAGTGACAACAGGGAGAAGCAGAGAGAGATTTGTGTGTGAACACCAGAAGAAATTTCAGGTTGTTTGTAGTGCTTACAAAAAAGAATCAGAATCAGTCGTCTCTTTCTATCCCCATCTTCTCTCTTCCCTGGTGCACACTCTAAGTGAGTAATCTTTATGAGTGAAGGAGAGTGAAGGCCCAGGTTTGTCTGACAAGGTCATGTTTCCTCCAATATTACACCTGAGGGACTCATAGCAGTTTCTAAAAGAGAAAACACTAAATCCTGAAATAGCAGTGTTTGAGCAGAACTCCACAGAGACAGTGGTGTTTACAGGCTGGGGTGTATAGCAATTTACAACCCTTGACTTAATCCAGGAAATACTAAAGTTAATGTATATTGCAATATAAATGCAGAGGTACAGTTGCATTTATTAATTGTTTCCTTCTAGATCAGTTGGATATTCTTCTCATAGTGTGCTACTCTACTCAAGTTTACTCTTGCTACATTTGAGCTTTTTTCATGTCTTTGCCTGTTGGTATCACAGCTGGTTTCTGTGATCTTTATTGGCATTTAGGTTTCCTTTAGGAAAATAAACTAATAATTGAGACTGTAAAAGACAGGAAGACCATTTCCTGGCCATTTTAAGCTGCATCTGAAAGCTACCAATGGCGATTCTCAAAAGATAATCTTAGTGAGTGCCAATAAAATTCTATGTTAGGGATATTTTGTTGTATTACTAATGGGTTTTGGAAGATCCTGTGAAGGTCCCTATGAGGATTTATACCACTGTCTCAGGCTGTACATCTTAAAGCTGGGCCATTCTTCACTGTGTCCAATTAGTGTTTGAATTAAATTTACTTGTTCTCTCAAAGAAGCTTCTGTTACATTTTCTTCAAATAGGGATCACTGGTGCTACATATTATAAACCCTTCAAGTCGTCTTGTGTCTGTGATCCATTATTTCAGCACTTTATTGCATAATTAAGTTGGCCAAAATTTCACATAAATCAAGCTGGAAAACTCCTTCATTTTAGCCTTGAAAGTGACTAAAAGGGAAAGCAACAGTCGGTCTGTCAGTTGGTCAGTCCACCACTTTGATCCAAACTAAAGTATCTCAACATCTACTACATGGATTGCCTCAGAACAATGCTGGCATCTGTGGTTTTTAGTCTCAACAACCATTAGATGCAATCATGTTCCGTTCAATCATGTTGCAAGAACTTTGGTGCCTTAACTTTTCATCTAGTGTCATCATCTGTTCAAAAAAAACAACATATACACGCAAAACTAATGACATTCTCATCTGCCTCACCCTCAGCTGTACTCAGTGTTTTGTGCTAATTAGCAAATGTTAGCATGCTAACTTGCTGAACTAAGATGGTGAAGATGGTAAACATTATACCTGCTAAACATCAGCATGGTGTGTATTGTCATTGTGAGCATGGCAACATACTGACATTAGCCTTTAGCCCAAATCACTGCTTTTTCTCACAGAGCCACTAGCACAGCTATAGATTATTAGTCATATTAAAACTAATTTATGCAGCAGATTTAATTGCTTTGTAAGTGTAAAACCAGTCCAGAGTGGGAAGAAAAAAGGTATTCAGGTGTTGATATCCAGTAGCCAGTCTGGACAGATTAAGTACATGCATGTATTTTAATGTCTACATACTATATGTGTGTGTTTCTTTAACAGAGGGCCAGGAAGTGAAGGTGGGAGAGTACAATGCAATTGCTGATGTGCTGGACCTCATCAACAACTCCATAAGGTTCCAAGGTATGAAGAAGATATGTGTGCATGTGCCTGCTTTTGTGTGTGACTGTGTGAGCATTAAGGGATGCAGAACTCACTGAAGAAGAAAAAGATCTTCTGATGCATCTGGTGTGTGTTTATATAAATGCTAAAAGGCCCATCACTTACCACCTCAGCATTCTTCTTCTCTCTTGTTCACTTGCTCACTTGAACCCCTCAAGGGCACATACACAGACTCGTCGCTCTCCTTCGCCACTCTAAACTGTCCTCTCACAACTAAATTATTTCATTTCATAAGTCCATTTTTCACCCCTCCCGTATTTGCTTGTGTTGACATACTTTGTAATTTGTTTGATCCCCCTGGCTATTCTACCCTTCTCCACCCTTCTACTCTTTCTCTGTCTTCTTGGCCTTGCCCCACATACAGAAACTCTAGGACAGTACCATTTAAGATGCTTGTGTCCAAATTCCTGACCACAGTAAGTGGAGATGTGTAAGATGATGCCTTTGCAATCGATTGGCACACTGGTGGGAGAAAAATAGAGCCAAAGATTTAAAAAAGTGCAGTGTTTAACCACAATAACTTGACTGCGGTGCATAGAGACACATGCAGTCAACTAGGGGAAACTGAAGACCAGGAAATGGGTCTCAAACTGATGCCTGCTGCAGTGTCACTGTTTTGAAGAGAAAAAGATTTGAAGGCAGGTCTTACATTGTCAAAGTGAGGAGAGAAACCTCACTGGAGAAAGTGAAAATGTCCAAAACACCATTGGTGTGAAATATTCTGTAATAGGCAACATTTGAGGGAGCAATTTCCATGTTGAATTATGTTTGAGGCTCAGATATTTTGAGAAATGGTCTTTTTTACATCACACCACCTTTTCTTCTTAGGCGTGGAGCCTCCCAAAGATCGTACGTTTGTGCGTCTGCAACGGCGCCACATCAACGTGCCCCTCTACAGCATCCTGTCCACCATCACCATACTGGGCATGCTCATGGCAGGGGCCTTCCTGTTCTTCAACATCAAGAACCGCAACCACAGGTCAGCATTAGGCACTGGTTAAGCACAGCTTTGTGAGAAGGAGGTTGGAGGCAGGGATAAGATGAAGGCTAGCTAGTGAAGGTGAAACAGATAAACGTACGATGCAGCTGGAAAGTAAATGAGGGGTCGGTGTTAAGGGAGAAGGAAAAGAAGGATGAATGAAAGACAGGAAGAATTTGTGGAGGTTGAATGGTTTTTGAAATGAAAGAATGATGAAGCATGAGAATGATGATTAACCTCTTACTGCCTGCAGGTACATTGTTGTTTCACATTTCACTCGCCTCCATACCAAGGTATATCTGATGAATAGAATCTATTCTATTTTATTCAGTTCTATTTTAATCAATCCACATCTTCTGTAGACTAATCAAGATGTCCAGTCCCTACATGAACAACCTGATCATCCTAGGAGGCCTACTCTCCTACGCCTCTATCTTCCTGTTTGGCCTGGACGGAGGTTTTGTTTCTGACAAAGAGTTTGAGACCCTCTGCACGGTGAGTTCCCTCCACACTTTTCACTAGTGCATAAAATAATGAATAAAGGTTAGGGTTGTCTGCTGGCCATATTCAGTTCCAGTTGTGTATCGAACCTTGCTCATTGGCTGACAAAATAGTTATGGCATTCAACAGTCACAATAGTCACATGTTCAGTCATGTCATGTTTGCATTTTTCTTACTTAATATATGTAAAATTAGCTAAAATACTACTGAAACACTGATCACATGCACTATGTGACCAACTGTAAGTGAAAACTGATTGAATCTCTCTCTTCAGGTCTCCAGCTAGCATGGAGCACATTAAGTGTCTCCCCCTAGGTAGCATTGCTGTGTGACTATGTAGATGCTGGATTAATTAAAGAGTTTTGATTACAGTGATAACTGGTTTCCACTGAGATACCACCCTCCCAGAAACAGAGACACACATACACATGCACACCAGAGTAATGTGAGGCAGAGCACGAACTGAGCTGCCACCACCTGGCTGAAACTCTGCTGCAGAGCCAGAATAGAGCTTGTCACTTCAGATGAGGTTCTACAGCAAAGGAGCAAAGAGGTTGATCCATTCACCACCAATCAATATGTGCTGGTCTCCTTTAGAATTAATGGTGGAATTGTTGTTTGTCCCTCTGTCCCCTCTGTCCCTGCCTGGCTTCATTGCTTTCTAGACGTAGTAGAGCATGGCACATGAAGAGGGTCAGGTGTAAATGTATGAATACAGACAGTAAATGCATATAAAAACAAACACGAGTATCACATGCAGCAGTCAAACACATACAGTATACAGTAGCAATGTGTAGCTATTTTAGGGTTTAATAGTCTTTATTCAAATATTCTTAAAACATGTCCGCAGTGTCCTTTGTACCAAAGCAGTAAGAGGTCTAGATTTAGCTTCTCATTAAGATGAAATGCTCTCAGCAGTGTGACAGCTTCCATGGTCCGAGACGTTCTCCCAGAGCTCAACACTTAAGAGACAAAGAATACATCTGATAGCTTCTTATTTTTAGAATACTTCACTATGCTATTTTGAATAAACGTCAACAGAAAAATACAAATACCTGTCAGATCAGATGTTGTTTTAAGCCTTGATCACCAGTTCATGATGTGACACAATTATGTGTGTTCCTGTTGTTCTTATAGGTTCGGACATGGATCCTCATTGTTGGATACACAACAGCTTTTGGCGCCATGTTTGCTAAGACCTGGAGGGTGCACGCCATCTTCAAAAATGTGAAGATGAAGAAGAAGGTATTGGAAAAATGTTACATATTTTTAAATTAATACATTATATAATAAACCCATTTCCAGATTGTTTAAGGGTATAGTAGAAATTCCCTTTCATTGATAGATTTGAATGTTGAAATTTTGACACACATGGCACAAGGATTAGTATTTTATATGCCTCCTTGCCATTTTCAAATTTTAAAAATTATTTTGCCAAATTTGTGGCAGCTATCCTTGTGAATAGCCATTATAGGTACATAATCATTTCTGGTTAAATCTGGTTCTGAATCTTTTATTTCTTATCACACCCTGTGTGTAGATAACTACTAGTTCATATAATCACAAGCATCTCCATTAAAATATGTAGACCTGACAGTCTTATTCAGGAAGCCTCACATGCCTTTTGAAAACCCAACACTGGCGTGTGGGTGCTTGTATTCACACTCATGATCTCTGAAAGACTGGCAGCCCCTGGCACCTGCTTTTAGAATCTTCTCTGTAGAAAGAAAAAAGATTCCGAAATACAAATGGCTTTTTAAACATCTGACACAATCTGTTTCACTGGCCTAGTTATATAAAGTGGTGCCGAGCTCACAGAGTGTTGTAACTGTGCTTGGCCTTTTTGTATTTATAGAATTTGCTCTCCCCCTCTCTTTGTCTCGCTCCCTCTCTGTCCCTCACCCTCTTGCATATTGGAGGAAGTGTGGGTGGCCTGCCAGTGAGGGAGCAGGAAGAGAGGGAGTAAAGAGGGATGGATCAAAGAGTGGGAGAGATTGGGGGGATGTAAGGATCTAGTGGCAGAAGGGAGAGTTGAGAGACAGAAGGAGGAAGGCAAAGCAGGGCAGAAAAAGGGACAAGATAAACAATGTGGCACAAATGGCGAAGAAAGTAGGTTGGACACTGTGAAAAGAAAAGGAGAAAGTTAGAAAAAGAGGCCAAAGGATAGATGAAGATAAAGAGAATCCAGATTACACATTAAAAGACAAGGAGACATGACCAAGCTCTACTTTAGTTTGAGTTTCCACTGCAATTCTGAGGTTGGGTCAGCACGAGTTTCCAAATGGAAACATTGCACCTGATTTTGTCTTTTCAGAAGTTTCGCCTCTCTAAGCTCAGTGGATTTTCCATGACCCTTCTTAGCCAATTATCTCTGCTCAGTTCCCCCTCTCCCAACCTCGTTCCCTTGCTAACAGAGACAAAACAAATGTTTCTTCAGAAGCAGAATTCACCCCAACTGCATATGTCAGCCCTTAAACCTCAAGATGTATTCTCTTGGGGTTCATGGGCTGGGTCTGTTTGCACGCACGCATGCGCACACACACACACACACACACACAAACACACACAAATTACACGTCCTCCACACTGATTAAGTGCAGGTGCTTTGGCTTCAGCAGAGTGATGGTTGCTGCTGGAGCTGCATCCCCCACTCCTTACCCCAGCAGTCCCTCCATCTTTTTTTCCTGGACACTGGGAGAGCACAGATTATAAATCAGGGGTGTGTTCGATAAGTGTTCCACTCGGTGGGCTACGGGCAGCACTCCTTCACTTCTTAAAGAGCTCACTGCAGGAGACAGTGTGTGTGTGTGTGTGTGTGTGTGTGTGTGTGTGTCTTTGGGGGGGGG
>JAVQJL010104111.1:0-16550 GCA_036024295.1 Nannoperca obscura
CCCCCCCCCCCCCCCCCCCCCCCCCCCCCCCCCCCCCCCCCCCACACGAGTTGCTAACAAAGTTTTCGGGAAAATGTATTAATAATTTCGTTCCAATTACACTCAAACTGTAGCCCAAGACTTAAACTGGCTCGCAAATTCAAACTACCTCGGCGTCAGACGCGAGTGCGTCCTGGTGGGAAAGAAACAAGCGTCGCCTCGTTCAATTTCACAGCAATCTGTTCACCACGACGCACGTGTGCGTCCAGCGTGCGCCCTGAAGATTTTAATGGTAACCTTCCGCGTCCTCGTGCACCTGCTCCGGACACTGAAATTAAAAACGCTGAGATGTTCATCAATGCAGTCCAAAAGTTCAGCTACGCGAGTTACGGGAGGCAGGTGGAGAACGTGATTAACCCAAAGATCAGAGGACACACTTTACACCTTCCTCTCATGTTTACACGCTCGGTATGGAAGCAAAACAAGGCCGTGAAGATGTGAATCCAAGAGAAACTGAATACCTACACTAATTTAATCACGGCCTACTTGTTGAAATTTAAATACCACTTAATTTCTAACATTTAAATAATGTACTTCAAAAACAGTCCATCTGAATTTGTGGTTTGGATTCACCTCTTTGAAATTAAAGGCTTAATAATTAGGCTGCATTTAAAGCTGTACAATGGCACAACCATCTAATTTGTAATTCAAATAACTGAAATGATCTTCTGGGAATTTCAAAGAGGGCCATTCAAATCATTCATTTATATAGATGTAAAATATTTCACTGCTTTAAATTCAGTGGTATTTTAACTTCAATAAGTATTCAAGTAGATGGACTAAAAGCTACAAGATCAGTTTACATTTTATTTGAACGTGTTCTGGATTTAAAATATTAAGTGCAACAACTTATTTTTGCCCTGGGGGCAGCCCACACCCCCTCCCATGTGAGTTTGATAATTTGATTACATACAAACGTAAATTTGTCTATTAATTACTGGCCTCAACATGGTAAAAATGCAGAAACCACCAGATTTCTCTTTATTTTGCTCATCAGTGTTTATTTATGTGCAATTTGTCAAATAAATGTAAATAGCTGCAACAAAATGAACCTGCTTAGGGTCTGGGGTAATTGTCCCCTTTGCCGATGGTCATTTGGCCTTGGAGGGGAGTGTAATATCAGGTACACTGTGTCACACATTGCTTGCTTTAAAATGTCAGTCTAATCATTGTTTGTCCTTACAAATAAAAGTCCATTCTACAAATGTGAATCGTGGCAAAAATGGAATAAAGCTTAAAAAGACATTTATAGGTTTTTTTATATGATTGAACGAACCCACTTTTGAAATCAGGAAAACAGTTTAATGTAGAAAAAGTTAAAGAGGCATCCACACATTTAATAAATGTTCTTGCACATTTCTATGAAAAGAGACTTGTTTACTATGATTTCTAATAAAACTAGAATGTTTGTGTTACAGCAGCAGTAACAAAAGCGCAAACTGATTTGTTTGACGTGGGCATATTTAAATAAAAAAAATATGGAGAGAATGCAGGCACCTTGATCTTAACATTAATGTGACATTTGTTTACACATGAAACATTTTAGTTATCTGTTAATAGGTTGTAGAAATCTTGAATATCCAAAACATCTGAACAAGGCCCGTAGTGTAGCCCGACCGACATCTTCAAACAAAACTTTGCTTCTGCAGAAGAAAATGTCTAAAGTTGTCCAAAAAACAAGACAGTTTCTTGGGGGAGTGAAATCATTTCCATGTCCACTTTAATTCCTCGACGCAAACTTTAGAGTTCTGTTGCAGGACCCCATTCAAAGTCCTCCGCCTCGCCCTCCTCATCCTCGGAGCTGTCGCTGCCTTGGATCTGTGTGCGTCTGAACTGCACTGCTTGGTGATGATGTGCGAGCCTGTCAAAGAGCAGGGCAGAGGGGTCACAGTTAGCACGTAGGCTCCCATCTGGCTTTACTCTGAAGACCAAAGACGGCAAAAGAGCACTTACACGATAAACTGAGGGCCCTTCTTTTCCTCAGGTTGTGCCCGCGGCTCTGGATCTGCAGAGCGAGCCTGGAGGAGGGGACAGGATGGGTTTCAAACAACTTCAACAATGAAAAAAGGAGTTTAACTAAATAAACACACGATACTACAAATAAACAACACACCAATGTTTGGCATCTTTGCTTAAAAAAATAACTGATTCATTGATTATGAAAATTTATTAAATGATTAATCATTTAATCAACTAATCGTTCCAGTGCACTCGGGCGATGCTGAATGGCCATAAACACGTAAAAACACAAGTAGTCCTTTAAATCAGAGTAACATTTTATTTACCTGTTGTAATTTCTCCTCAATAGCTGACAGGCTGGCCTGTTGGTGGCTCTCAGGCTGCACCTCAGCATGTGAAGGTTTGTTCACAGAGTACAGAGTGGAGGGGTCGGGGGCTATAAAGTCCGGGGGTTCGTCTGATGGAGTAGTGGGTGCAATTACATCAAGGGCACCGAAATCTGAGTCTGTAAAACTGCGCTGAGACTGTTCTTCGTCCTCCTCAGCGCTGTGAGGCGGGCTGTAATACTCCCGATGGGATGCCCTGAGCTCAGGTACGTGCATCAACGGTGGGATTTCTCTGAGCTCGGGGTCCATGGTGGGGCTTTGGTCCCCAAAGGCGGGCTCAGATGATCGGGCTAAAGCAGCTCCAGCCAGCCTGGAGCCTCTGGGGGTCTTGGCTGTGTTCTGACCAGGGTAAGTCTCCTCCAAGTCCTCGTTGTCAGTGTACGCCTCTCCATCGGTGAAGGCCTCTCCATCAGTGTCCTCCAGGTCACTGGCACCACTGAGGTAGTCCGACTGGGTATGGTCCAGAGCATCCAAGTCCTGTTCTCCCCCTCTCTCTAGCTGGATAGGAAAAAGAAAATAATTATAGTTAGATGGTCACTGGACAGCAAGAGACGTTGAACAAACTAAGATAAATAAACCCAAGTGCCAAGTTTTAATTCAATTTTAAAAATAAACTTTTGTCTGACCTGAACAAGGTCTGAGCGAAAAGGGTTAAATTAGTAATAGTCTGGTTGGTTGGTTGGTGTGTGTGTGTGTGTGTGTGTGTGTGTGTGTGTGTGTGTGTCTGTCTCTCTCTCTCCATGTCCTACCGTGACTTCAGACACCCAGACCGGTTTTAACTGTTGGTGGCGGATCTTATCCTTTAGATTCTCATACCAACTGTTGGAGTTGGGCTGTAGGTCAATGCGTGCTGAAGAGAAAGTCAGGAGGAAAACAACGTGATTACAGTGTATACACAGTTAACTGGTACTAGTACCAGATGCACTAGTGGTCAGAAAGAAAGAAAGAAATGAAAAAAATAAAATAAAAAGCAGCTACCTGCCTTTACATAGACTAATGTATGTTCAATGATAATATGACATGGGCAGACATCCTGTGTCATTACCTGAGAACAGGTGGCTGCAGTGTTTCCTCAGCTTCAGGGCCTGCGTGTAAAGGCGCCTGGAGCTCTTGCTGGAGTTGGGGCTGTACTTCTGCCTCATGGCCTTGACGTCCTTGCGGCTGTGAGGGTCCAAGAACAGGACCATTGGGTGGTACTGGATGTAGTTGAGCCTTTCCACTGCAGTGGGAGTGATGTCCAGAAGAGGGTGCTTGTGCTAGGATGAGAGAACAGCAAAAAAGGTGTGTGAGCAAAGAAAACAAGACTTGTGTTTTATTGTTAAACGTGAATTGAACGGAAAATGTACAGACTGGCTCACCTTCTCGGCTATTCTCCTCACTGTGTCCAGTTTAATAACTGTGGAGCTGCTGTCTCCTCCACTGCGGGGAACCATGTCTGCCATAATACAAAAAGCAATGTTTAGATCAGGAGAATAACTAAAAAGGTAGGGAAGAAACAAAACACACATATGTTGAACATCAGGTAAGGAAGAAACGAACCTGCCACTTCATATTCATCAGGCATCTCTCTGGCCAGCTTCTCCATGGCAATATCATTAAGAGGACCCAGAATGACAATGGGTCGTTTGAAATTAGCTGAAAACGCAAACAATTCAGGATTATTAAAACTCGCACAACTGGTTACGGAGTTAGGACGTGAAAAGTGATGATTTTAAAAACGTGCCGACCTTCTCTGAGCAGGACCCTCTCATAGGGTGGGAATTTGCCCTGAATGGTGAGCTGCAGCAGGTCGTCACGGCTGCGCCGGATGTTCTTGTCGTTCTTTTTGTTCCCTCTGAGCCCCCGTAGTTTCCAGAACTCGGCTCTCTGTCCCGACACCTGCCTCTCTCCACTCGCCCGCTGTGCCTGCTCTATGCTGGCCAGTGTCTCCGCCCTGCAGGAGAGAAGGACAGTCAGCTGACACACATTAATGACACATTAACTGGATCACGGTTCTTGGATAAACTAAAAATCCAACTCTCTTTGCCGTCTCTTCCTGACCTGGCCTGGTTGGGGATGGTGCCTTTATCCATTTCGAGCAGGTCATTCCCCATGCGGACGGCCAGCCAGTTGCCCAACTTCCCGCGGTGCATGGTGTCCAACACCCTGAACACCTCTCCTCTGGTGAAGCTCAGACCGATGGGGGCTTCTCCCTCGTGGTCAAAGTGGGTGCGGATGTAGAAGTTGTCTGCCAGGTTGGATTTGATGATCTTCTTGTAAACTGAGGAGAGGGAAACATTAAAATTAACACATTTGGTCACTGCTTCACCCATAACGATCAGAGGAGGAGCGGTTCAGTGATAAACTTACTGTCCATCTTGTGCTGAGTGCTGATTTCAATCTGTTCCCCTTTCTTGATGTTCAGGAGGAAGTTGGCCGCCTCTTCTCGCGTGAAATGACCAAAATCGACTTTATTTACCTGAGGAAGACGGTTTTATCTTAAGCTGGATACAAGCAAGAGGACTTTTAAATAAATAAAAATGCTGACTTTTACAGATTACAGTCACAGAGAACTAACTGCATTCAGATTTCCATCATTTACCATCTTAAATTACACCATCACGTTATGAATTGGTAAAATTCCAACACTTTTGATTAAACTTTGACTGCCCTGAAGTTCAAAAGGCAAAATGTGAAAACCTCTGCACATAACCATAATACATTGTGCTGACTCATGGTGACCTGTTGTATTTTTAGCAGACTGATGAAGACTCTCCATGACCTTGAAAATCAGCTGACAGGCCAAAATAGGGGCTTTAACTTAAACTTGAATTTCCTGTTCTAGATGTTAAAATAATGATTAAATTCATTACAGTTAATCCTTAAAAAGGGAATAATGAACTACTAAAAAGGTGTGCAGCCTAAAATAGAGCACTATTATCTAACCTGCATGATCTGGTCTCCCTCTTTCATTCCCTCGTTGTACGCAGGGCTGTTCGGCTGAACTCCACCTACAAATATGCCGACGTCGTTTCCCCCCACAAGCCTGAGACCTACGCTGCCCTCCTTCACAAACGACACTGTGTGAAGGTCTGAGCTGTACCTGCAAAAAACAAAAAGAGAGTGACAAGGAGAATTACCAATAATTGATATTGACTAGATACAATTGTTGATATTCACATGAATGAAGGAGTTACTCACCCTGGATTAGCTGATGGATAAGAATCTGGAGGTAGGGAGTAGATGGGCTCCCCTGCAGCCTCGGCTAGAAGAGACACAGAAAACGTGAGACTTATTTATTTGATTAAATAATAAAATTTCATTTGTTTGATTAATCAATTACTAATTTAGTCTATAAAATGTAAAAAATGCAAAAAAATATCACAAAAGCATAATTTTATCAGAGCTCAAAGCGCCGCCTTAAAATGTAGAAGGACCAACTTTTGTCATGTGCAAAACAAAAGTTTTTACTTTACAAAAAAAATAAATCAGCAATCAAAATTCATTATTAATATAATTGAACGACTATCAATCAGGTCACCACAGTAGTTGTAGTCTTGAGCCTTACAGTAGGGTGGTGGGTTGCTTTTCACTGAAATCCCAGACTTGAGGGTGCCAGTTCCGTTAGCAGCACGAGGAACGCTGCGAGATGGAGAAAACATCAATCTATGATATTTGTGTAGTTAAAACAGCTCAAACGCCAAGAGAAAGCTCCAAAAGGAGGTTAAAACGTTATAAGAGCAAAAGAAGACTTTTTATTTGAGGATAACACTGATTGGATTTTGATGAAATGCATCGCAGCAGTCAGCCGTACCGTCGCTGGCTCCCCCCCCCACGCTCAGAGCTCCCAGACCTCCTGAGGTGTGAGAGCTGGTCTGACTCTGAGGAATCTGAATGAGGCAGACACACAACAGAGACTGTGGTAAAGGCTAAAACTAAAGAGGAAGAGAGGATAAAGAGTACGTGTGACATGGGAGAGCAGACTGACCATCAGCAGGTGGTCTGGTGGGTGATGGGACACGACGAGGAGGCTCCTGCTTCACAGCCACTGAAGTGGATTTTATCTCCGGCAGGACTCTGAGAGTAGAAGAGCGATTGTACAATGAATGACATAAATGTAATGAACTGCCACATGTCATTTAACTCGTAATGAAAAAGAAACAAAACAAGCATCAACTGTCATGTGACACTGTTAAACCAAATACCAAAACATTTGTGGTTTTGTGCACAAGCAGTTGAAGTGAAACATTATGTGATGCAATCCTTACAGGAAGTTGCGTCGGCGTGTACAGAATGTTTAACAATGAGACAAGCGGTAAGCAGATGAACCAGTCCGACATCCTGTTACTATCATTTCACACATCTCCACAGTGAAGCAAAGTGTTGTTCTGCACCAAATACTACAAAATGCTTATTGGTGGCCTCCTTGTTAGTTACATTTTCATCTAGCTTGTGGTCTTCTGGATTTATACCACACTAGTTTATATTACTTTTGCCCACAAGGATCAAGAGTTTAATATTATTTCTAATTAAATAGGCTGTTCTGTCCAGACTGAGTCTGTTGGGGTTTTCCCAGGATAACTGGTGTCAGTTATAGAGAGCCTGAACTCACTTTATGATAAAACACTTGACTCTGAAAGTCTACTATTGCTTCTGTGTGGTGACAGACATTTAAGACCAATTAGGAGAGAATTTTCTGTTGAATATCAAATATTTAACAAACTGTAGACATATTATGTCAGCTGCTCAAATTCTAAATGCACACCTGCTCAGGTTACTATCAATAGACGGCTGGTTTACTGTCAACAGTGTTGAGGTCAAATTTAGGTCCTCGGAAGTACTTTGTGTGGTTTAGAGTTTCTCGGTTAGTCCCACAGGTCATGTTTATGAGAAAGTACTGAGCTATGAAACTTTTCAATGTGTTTCTTAGCACTCGAGGGCTCGACTTGTATATTAGTTACCTGCCCGTTGAAACAAATCTTGCCAACAGACACGTGAGAGAGTCAACTTCTGACTAAAGACCTTGTGGCGTCTCTCACCTGTATCGTTTGCTAGCCGTGTCGGAGTTTGCGCTGTCTGTGGACTGCCTGCGAGGGACAGATGCGTAACTGGCCTCTGATTCAGACTCTGAGCGAGCTGTGAAGATGGATCAATAAAAGCTGGCATTATGAAAATAATTTCATACATCAGCTTGGATGTATTCAGCCAGGTATTCATTGGCCAGTATGTAGATGACCACTTTGGTAAAAACACTTTATTAAGAAATTATCTAAAGTTGCAGTTTTAACACTTATGTAAAATGTGCTTTATATGTAAGCCAACAATAAGGCTACACACACACACACACACACACCCACACCTTTCTGTGGTGGGTTGCTGGTAGTGACGCTGGCGACACTCCACGGTGGCGGCTCCACAGCAACATCTGGCAGGACTCTGCAAGAGAAGAGAGGGAGGCGGGAGTGAGGGAGGAGGAAGACAACAAATCTCAGTTACGTTTGGAGAGGGGGGGCGTGGCTAATATGATTATTAATGAGAGGTTGAGACTGAAATGTTGAATATTCACCTGAGCGTTTCTGAAGGAAGCTCTGTCTTTGATGGTTAAGTGCTTTGTGACTGATTCAAATTAACAATTCAGGAGTATTAGTTGTCTTACTATAAATTTACATGCTGAATAAAACATGCTGATTTGCAAGAACCGATCAATAAATCGGAGAACTACTCTACAGATGTATTGGAATTGATTGATTGGAATATTGTTGCTACAGCAACAGCTGTCCTCTGTTTAATCAACACATAGCCACATACAGGAGCGGGACGTTTTCAGTGAAAGTCACTTTTATTTCATCGGTTAACAACACGTTCACCATAAACACAAAACACTTGATACACAAGCCGAAAACACAAAATCAAGCAAAAGCAAAGGCTACAAAATGACAAAATTAGCAAATCAATAAAAAATCATAAGACAGAAAGACTTAATTTTAAGTATAAATGGTAAATATAAAACGTGATTACAACTAATGTTAATAATAACGGAAGAGGCGTGTCCCAGTGTCCCAGTCCGTGACATCTTGCTGGGTTTCGGGGTGGGGGTGGGGGTGGGGTTGGGGAGGTTGGAGCTTGGGGTTGGGCAGACCTTCATCTGTACCTGTATCTGCTGAGGGAGTCCTGACTGTAAGTGGTGCTCTGCCTCTGAGGTGGTGCCATGCTGCCGTCCGACTCGGAGTCAGAGTCTGAGAACAACAACAAATACTGCTTTTACTGTTTTGCAGCTTAAAACATTTGATTTCTTATCTGATATTATTTATTTATCACACCGTACTTTTTAAACTAGCAACGGGTGGCTTTAATCCCAATTTAAAGTAGATACATGTAGTGTTTTACAATTAATACATCTTTTCAAAGTCCTTTCAATCAAATGTGTATTTAGGATTCAGGGGAAGTGACTCTTTGTTTGCATAAATAACTACAACTATATCCAGATAATAGCGAGCTTCGGTCATGCCTCACATGTTACATGTGTGTCACCACATCTCCAGTGATGTGTGGACCTTGGATTTATTTGAGAGAAACACTGCCACAAACAGAGGTTACTGATCATTTCCACCATGTTTTAAAAAATGCTGCTCGGAGCATCTTTCATGTTTGTTGCTCTGGCCTTGGCTTTATTTGACTGTTGACACCTGTTCGGCAGCAAACATTCAAAGAGTAAGCAAATATTGTCAAAGAGGTGTCAGACAAAGTACGGGATCTTTACTATCACAAGGAAGTTAGATTGGTGTGTGTGTGTGTGTACTGACCTGGAGGTGGCACTCTGACTGGAGAGTTGACCTTCCTTGGTGGCTCCTGGCGAACAACGATGGGGGAGCTTCTCAGGCCTGTGTGGGGCAGATCAGGTAGAACTCTGGGGGGTAGAAGTGTGAGGAAAAGACAGTTAGGAAATGTGTGGGTGGGTTTTCATGCACTGTGATTCACTAGATTCTCTAATTTGAGCTTGGAGATGAATGCAGCTTGGTCCTTACTTGTATCTACCGTCTAGGCGGGGGCTCACTCTGCGTGGAGGAGGGGAACCGCTGCGGTCAGAATCAGACTCTGACACCGGCTTACGAGGCCGTGAGGCGGAGGAGGTGGGGCGAGAGGTGCTCCAGTTTGGGACTACAGGAGAGGACCGAGGGTTGGGGAGGGTGGACACACCAGATATAGCTCTGCAGAAAGAGCAAATCAAAAACGTATTCAACGCATTATTTGACATTTGTTAAGTAATAAATGTAAATAACAACCATGGTTATTTTGACTGAGTAAAGGGATTAAGAAAAAGCCAGTAATCAGTGACCGACCGGATTTCTTGGCCACTTTTCCAAAAAGGGCTTTACAAGAGTGCATGTATGACTTCAAACAGGGGAAGTATCAACTGACAGCAATGAAAGAAACGATAGTTACGCCAACAGTGGAGTCTAAAATAATTCAGCTGAAAGTCAGACTAATACTGAAACGCGTCTAAATGTTTCTACAGCTGAACAGATTACTATAAGATTCAATCGCAAGCGTACATTAAGAAATAATTGTGTGCGTTCTCATAATAGAAACTGATTGCTGTCCTACATGCGGGTAAAAGTTAAGTCCAGTTTTGAACACTACTTAGCCTTGTGATTGACACATAATGGCTTTAAAAATACACATTTTGTTAGGTCGCAAAGTGAATAATATATTACCAGGAAGAATAGTAGACCTTACTGTATATCAAATCTGACGACATGTTTCCTCTGTCCAACGTAAAAAAAAGATCATTCATTCTGCATCTGTTTTGAGTTTCATGTTCAATCTTGAAACTGAACTGACTTGTATTTGCTGGAGCTGTCCCTCGTGTCCGGACTGCTTTTCCTGACAGGAGGAGGAGAGGCACTGCGGTCCGACTCAGACTCAGATGGAACTGAAGAAACAATAGTCAGTGTCAATGTGAATTCCAGCAGCTACAGAAACATGAAACCTTTCCTGACTTAATTTCACACAATATATTTATGTTGTTTCTAAAAGGCTGTGTGTTAATATTTCTAAAAAGGATCAGCGATATGTGCAGCTCTGGTGAGAGAGTGATTCCTGGCAGGACTGACCTCTGCGAGAGGCGTAGGTTCGTGCAGGAGGCCGAGTCAAGGTGGAGCGCACTGGTGATGAATCCCGAGACTTGGCTGGAGGAGGTTCAGCTCTCGTTCTGGGTAAAAAAAAAAAAGGAATTCTTTAGTGCCTTTATTCTTTTACTGAAAACCAGGTTTTGGGTTACTTCTCCTTTATGTTTATTAGTTTTGGTGGTGCGGTCGGTGTTGTGTGTACCTGCGGGTCCGTTTCTCTCTGGTGGGTTGACGGGACTTTCTGTGAGTGGAAATGTCTTGGTCGATGTCTGAAATGTCTGAAAAAGAAAACAACAGTAAGTAAAGAGAATCGACAAAGACTCAAAGAAAATCCTTCTACATTTCTTTCTTCTCCATTGATTTTCCCTCATTCACGTCATTGTCTTTCCTCTTACAGGCTGCTTTTACTTGCACCTCAGCCCACCTTACGCACATTCAATACCCCACCTTCCCTCCCTCTCTACCTCCATCCATCCCTCACCCTCTAGTTCAGAGCTGCTGCCTTTGCGCTGGTCGTCCTCACTGTTGGGGGCGCTGTCCTCCACCTCTGGGATGCTGACCAGGAACTTGCGGTCGTCCCGGAGGACTGTCATGGTCAGTTTGCCCCTGCTCTTCTCCACCAGGTGCTTGGTCTCCAGCAGGGATAGATTCTCCGTTGTCATCCCATTGATCTGGTCAAAGGAGACAAATCATTTAACATTAAAAAGAAAAAAGACAAGACAGTAACCCGTTTGTGTGGACTGAGGACAACATTTTGCAGGAGTCAATGTTCATTTTCACCTTGAGAATGAGGTCTCCCTCCTGCAGCGTTCCTTCCTTGGCAGCCAGGCCTGTGTCTGTCATGTGCTTGATGAAGATCTGACTGCCCAGCTTCAATCCATACTCTGCAGAAAGAGGAAGACACCAGGTATCCAATCAGAAATCAGTATTCTCCTCAAGAGTACTTTCGGGCAAACAAACGTAGGTATCTTTCCCTAGTTCCCGAGGCCTTACCATCTGTGATTTTCTTTTTAAGTAGCGTAGTTGTGATGGGTTTTTCTGCAACATCCTGATTTGGCAGCCTCTTGTACCCCGTCGACATCAGCGGCAGTGCGTTTTCATCCCCGTTGCGGTCGGGGGTGGAGCTGCGGGCGCGTGAACGGTAGCGGTTTCCGTCTCGGTTGTCACTGCCGTCAGAGTAACGACGTGCTCGTCTGGGAGGGTCCTGGTCCAGCAGGTTGGAATGGGAGGCGGCCCGAGACGGTCTGGAGGACACTGGGATCTGGATCTTGCGAGGGCGTTTCACTGTCTGGAGAGGGGAAGACGGAGAGGGCCAGAGATTTAGAGACAATGCATCATAGATTAGAAGTCATTTAGGTGTTTTGGTTGGCGCTTCCTCCACACTCACCACGTTCACAGTCTTGCCACATGACTTGAGGACCTGAATGGTGTAGTTAGAGTGAACGCTCTCCATGGACACTCCATTGACCATGACAATTTGGTCTTTGGTGCTGCGGAGCACAAGCAAACATCCGATTATTCTTTTTTTTCTGTTAACAGTCGAGTCGTAAAAAGATTCCTAGAGTCTTTTCAGAGCGATGGTAGTCAACTCACAACAGCCGTCCCATGGCTGGTCCATTTGGCAGCACATCCGACACTATTACAGCCGTGTCCCCGTCTGGGTGAGGCTTGTCCTTTCCTCCTGATATGGCAAAGCCAAACCCCAGTTTGGAATCCTGCCATTACGATAGAACGAGAAAAAGGGTTTTAGACGGATGGGAAATGGGCAATCAGCAAGTACACTAAAGAGCAAGATAAATGAAGTAGGAAAGTAAGCGGGCTGGAGAATGAGCATGTGTGGGAGATACAGTAGAGAGATAGAGGGAGAAGGAGCACATTCCAGCGTGTTCAGTCTCAGGCATGATAGTGAGAGGGAGCTGTGGGGCGCAGCAGGGTGTGTCGCTACAAATTCCTGCTGGAGTCTGTGCTGTAAAACAGAGGTCTGAATCACGGTCCAGCTCAACCCCCGCTAGCATTTTTACAATACCTGTGGAAACAATGCTGAAACTGCCTCTCAGTGCCATACATCGAGGCTCAACTTCCACTTCTGTGTTTGTGCAGCCACTAAGCAAAGATCAAATGCACCAAAGATAAAGCGGTCTGCACTTCAGATTTACTTTAGTTTCGTGCGAATGTTATGTAAAATTGTAGTAGTGGAGCAAAACAAAACACCAAAACATGTTCCCCTCTTTTCAAACACGTCATATTTGGATTATTTCACAACCAACCACTTACTTTGTTTAGTGTTATTGTATGTTGCTCCCATATTGTTAGATCCTCCATACCTGGATTCTGGAAGGAAAAAAACAAAAACACAACAAATGAGAATAAATGCTTTAGGAAAAGAATATTTATATTATTCGACTTTGAGAATATGAAATCATTAATAATTAATCCCAATACATAAGCCAGGTCAATACAGGGTGTACAGTTAAGCCTGAGCCGAGCAGGAAGAGTTTGTGTACGACTCAACCTGATCTCAGCATGCTCTCACCTGTCTCAATCCTGCCTGACCGGTATGGAGGAGGGGTTACCGGCTGTGTGTGTGTGTGTGTGTGGGGAGTGTACACTCTTAAGTCCCGACGGTGCTGACAACATATAAGCTAACACCCAGTACTCGTTCAGTTAGCATACACACACAGTATAGAGACAAATAGGGCTGCAACTCACGGATATTTTCATTATGAAAACAACTGTTTAAAAATGATGCTTGTTTGGGCTATAAAACGTCAGAAAACAGAACAAATCACTTTATATCCCCCCAGCCTAAAATGTAAAGTCTCTGATAAACAGTCCAAAACACAAAAATATCACACTCACACATGCACACGCACACGCTGGACTCTCAAATCCCTCGGGCCTTGAGACTGGGGGTGAAATGAAATGAACAATGTGAAAAAGCCACGTTCTCACTCCTATGCTTATTTTGAAAAATGAAAACATTTTCTAAACCACCAGGTTAATTTTTCAAAGACTTCTTTGGTGCAATAAAGAAACTGGGTCGTTGACAGTCGTTCGTGCCCTCCGAGGATTATCAGTCACACAAATTAAGGTGTACACTGTTGCCAAGCCACTTGAGAAAATATGTCACGCCTGCATTGTAAGCTTTCCAGCTGTTAAATAAACTGTCCTCTTTACTCTTTCTGTCTTGAGCAAATTTCTACATTTTACAACAACCAGTCATTAACTTGCAGCACCAACGTGACAGCATGCCTCTCGTATCTGTCATTTTCCACATCTCTCTCTTCAAAATCCAACCAAACAAAAACAACATGTGGGCTGGCCATTGAGGAGGCTATATATCACAGAGCGAGGAAGACACCTGCCGAGTTACGGTAAGAACGAGTAAAGCCGGCTCTAGTCAAGTGATGAAAACAGCTAGGAGTTCGTTCAAAACAAGGCTGTGACATGTTTTAACAATGGCAGCGCAACACAGATTACTTTTAAAACTCTGAGGAACTCATTGAGCAGAAACACCAGCTGTGTGTCCAATGTCCTGTCACCTCCAAACGCATCATTTAAAAACATGAAATTCATTGACCCTGCAAAGATACACCCCCAGTCAGACTGGGTATGGGTACATTTACTGTATGTATATTGGCTTTTTTATTTTCAATTTCTTTGGGGGGGAAATCCGTGGCTACGCTGTTTTACTTCATATATACTGTATTTTGTGTATAATTGTGTTAAGGACCCCTTTTGAAAACGAGATGGTTCATCTCAAGGGGCTTATCATAATAAAAATGTCTACAACATCTTAGTTTAAAATAAAATGCTGATCATTAATGGGTAGAAATCATCCATATGATCAAAATGTCAAACTCGCTGGTGGAGGTAACCACGAGCACAGGTGCACAGAGCGTGACATGTGAACAGTAAAACATTTGTTTGACCAAGTTAATCATAAACCTGAGAGGAAACAAAAAACTCAGCGACTGACCTGATCGCTCTAATAAAAGCTGGCTGTGGATTTTTAACTGCATGCCAAGCTATCGACACTGAAACCTGAAGGCGTGTTTGATATTGTAGTGTCACTGCAGTTAGTTGGAGTTATTTGACAACTGGAGTCAAATAAGGATCAGATGGTGAGCAAAGAGCAAACCTGGCTGTAAAACAGCTTCATAACTTCCCTACTGAAAAAACTGAAGAGGACAACTTTGTCAACATAACATAGCAACACTTCAGTGCTGAGCAGACCTATATTCAAACAGATTATCTGAATCACAGCACACTGGTGATACAGTCAGTTAAACTTTAACTCTGGGTGTAGGACGTGACGATAATGATGAATGTCAATGTTAAGCAGAAAATCACTGTTGACACCTATTCAATATCCATCCATATTATACAAAGAAAATACGCAAATAGTGAGCATGCTATCAGTCCTCAGTCTAGGGAATTTCCTAAAAACAAATCTGGCTTTTGATCAAACAGTCTGCACTGAAAATCATTTATCTCAGTCACAAATGGAACTTTTCAATGAATCAGACCGTCACATGTTAAGTCCTCCAACTATATAGTTAACATTTTATCTTTATTCAATTTAATTTAGCCAAAAAGGATTTACAGGTGTGAGCCTGGTTTACGCCCATCTGTAGGTGTTCAACTTGCCAGCTCTAAGGATTATTCAGCTGGGGGCTCGTGCCTTTCACTAATCATTTATTTCCTTTGTTCATTTCAACAGCTTCGTTTTAGGTACTTGCAGGCAGTGGCATACTATTAGACCGTTAATGCTTAGTATTCCTCCCTCTCCACTTACCACGTGGTCTTTAAACCTTACTTCCATTTCCCACTGGGATTTCTGAGCCTAACAAAACACCTGTGGCCTCTGGCACTCAATGAACAGCCAGCTCTTTATATTCCATATGGCAGCACCAAAAGCAAAACAATCACAGCTCCCACAGTTATCCAACTCCAGTTACTTCCTCCTCAGATCAGCTCTGTAGGGATGATGGGAACCAGATCCTCCTACTGAAATTATTTGTAATGTGACTGGCAGTGGTGTTTCTCTCTCAGCAGGGAGAGAAGGGGAAAAAAAACATCTAGGAGAGATCTCACCTGCAGCGCTCCTCCCCCTCCCAGCCTTTGCCCTCTCTCAGTCACTCTCTAGTGCCCTTGAATAAACATGGGATTTAAGGTGGAGCTGTGCTGCCTTACAGAAACCCCCACTAACACACATCAGAGCAGCAAAGCATCTTAAATGTGACAGGTACTGTGATCACAGAGAGGTATGCACTCCTGCATCAAAGTGATGAATATTAGCCAATTCCAGATGTTACAACCATAACACTGGAAATTCAAGTGTATAAACAAAGAAATTTAAGTGATTGGCCCCTTGAACCACAAAGATCAAAGTTGAACCTTTTAAAAGAAATTATTTTCTGCACATAAAATTACATATCTGATGCAAAATCATCATGTACACATTTACTTATAATTCAAAGGAAACGTCGATTTTCACAATCCATTAACCTTTTTATCGATAAAATGTCACACACAAAATAGTCGGGCTGGCTAGCTCAGTCAGTAGAGCATGAGTCTCTTAATCCCTGGGTTGTGGGTTCACACCTCACTTAGGAAGTTGCTTTGGATAAAAGCTGTATGATGGGTCTGTGGCCCATCTTTCAGTCTGTAGACTGCCCATCATACAGACTGTATGATGAAGACTGTATTCTATTACAGATAACTTATCCTTCTGTTATCGGCGTATGTGTTGGCTTATAAAAAAATGCAGTACATAAATGTATACTTTACATTTTTATAAGTTAAATGTACTGGTTTTATTTCTATTAAACAGTTAAAATGATAATAAATACTAAAAGATAAATTATCAGATTATCTTAACATTCCTGTGATGTAGAGGCTAAATTTCATAATGATGTGAAAAGAATAAACGCATCACAATCTACCAACTTAAATGAAAAGTAAAGCTCTGTGGGTTCGGCTAAAGCTTGGCCAGAAAACACACAATTCTAATGATGAACCTGTTAAAGGATCCGGAGGGGGGGGGGGGGGGGGG
>JAVQJL010104113.1:0-14342 GCA_036024295.1 Nannoperca obscura
CCCCCCCCCCCCCCCCCCGTTGTCTCTTCCCTGATGAGTGGCCCTAAGTACACACTCGGCCCCCGTGTGTGCACCCGGGCCTTTGCCTAATGGAGTGAGATAAAGCAACTAGAGTGGCACTCACTGTGCACTCTTTATGACAGAGCAAGACCCGCGAATGACTTACATTTGCATGAAAAGTCATGCCCCTGATTCAGTGTGTAAGTGTTTTCTATATTATAAGAATATTTGAGAAATCGCGTCTTTATTTGTACCGTTCCCTCAGAAAGAGAATAAATGAATGTTGGACTTTATATTGATATTTTTCATATCAATATCTCATAGTCAGCCAATAGTTACTTCACAACATTTGACCAGTTACTTACCAAGTATTCAATATTATTCTCACAAATGTTATTTAATGTATTTTAGTTTTGACATTGTTATTATTATATATTTATGTTATTGTCAACAAATCCTATGAAAAGACAATGTAAACAACAAAACAAACAATGCACTGGTCTGTATCTCAAGACTGTCAAGGCATCACTTCAGTGTTCAGCTCTTATTTAAAAAAAAAATATATATATATATATAAAATATTTACCCCCTTAGAAATAGAAGGCTGTTAAAAGGTAATATTAATAATAATATCACAAAATAGTGCAGTGATAGACCAGGAAAGAAATCGGAAAAGCAGGCTACAAATGGTTCCACTGCAACTGGTATGCGCGATCCAGCAATAAGACTAAAAGACCACTCCTAAAACATTACATAAAAGACCTCTTTTAATTCAAGTTAAGGGCTTTCCATAAGGACTCCGTACTTTTCCAGGCTCGTGGAAGTATGGAGTCCTTATGGAAAAACTCTTAACTGAATAAAAGGGGCTTTTCATACAATCAAAGAAGTATCAATAACATTAAACGCAGGATTTCTCCCAGGAAAGCTTAGGCAGTAAGCCACCTGGATCCTGATGTACCTCTGATCAATTGAGTATGTAGACGGTGGCCTGAACAATAGCCACACGTACTAAATATTACTAAATATATAGCATTTAGCTTTTTCCTGAAGGTTACTGTGTTATTATATAAAAGTGTATACATTTCTTATGGTGTTAGCAGATGTAGTCTTTGTTTCAGGGGAGATGGTATTTTGGGTGGAGCATGGATTTATGTTGCACTGTAGCTACAGATGACAGTAGTAAGACAGTAAAAAATACACACACACACACACACACACACACACACACACACTCACTGCTTTTCTCCAACAGAGGCAGCTGGGGCCAGGAAAAGGCAGTCAGGTTTAATGAAATATAGCAGCTTAGAGTTCAAAGGCTCCACAGTAGGGCCTGTCGAGGGTAGGCCGCGTGATGGAGATGTTTGCAGAAGCTTTATGACGCTGGAGTAATGTCTCTGTTTCTTTCCTGTTGTTTTGATGAGCGGGCGGCGGGAGCCCGTTGTTCTGGAGCCATCAGCGAAGGCAGCAGTCGCAGATTCACAGCAAACAAGCAGCAAGGTTATTCCAGTGATTCTGCTTTTTTCAGATAGATTGACCGGAGCATCTTATTCTCTTTACCTCTTTCTTTTTATTCCACCCCCTCCTGCTGTTTCTCTAGTCCCTCATGTCACCCAATAGCTCCTCCTGTACCATTCCCACCACTGAAGCAGTTGCTATTCAGCCCACATCAGATGAAGCCGAAGAAAGAGCCATTGTCCCGGCCGGTCTTACCCCGCTCTTATCTATTGATTGGAAAGCCGAGAGGAGAAAATAACGGGTATTGATTACCACACTGGGTGAAGTTGCTGGGCAGGACGTCTGGAGGGGTAAGAAAAGACGCCATTCTTCACCCTCCGCTGCGCCGCTGCTGTCAGAACAGCCTCCACTGCCACTCCACATATCCAGTCCCCTTTCACCCTGTCACTGCAACCCCCAACCACCACCTCCACCTCACCTCCTTTCTTGAATTGCCAAGGTGGCTCTCCCCTACTCGTTCTCTCTCACCGTTTTATGCAGATTTTTATCTCTGCTTGTGAAATGTATAGCAGAGCGCAGCAGCAGGCTCTGAACAGAAGCTCTGGCCTTTCACACACTCCCCGAGCTGCAGTGTCTGCCTCACCTTTCGCCTTCACCCAACTCCCCCAGTCTCAAGTAAAGTCGGCGGCTCTGGATTTGGTTTCTAGCTTTCATGTTGTTTTTTTGGCGGGGGGAGAATTTCTTTCTTCCCTCTTATGTTCCTTGAACTCGACTCGCTTTTCTCCCCCATCCATTCTGTTATATTGTTGTATTATACAAGAGCTTTAAGAGATGCATGATAGAATATTTCCCTGGAAGCACTGGCTCCATTAGACTTCCTCTCTCATGTTAGAGGTCTGTCTGCTCTTGTACGGTCTGCTGAGCTAACACAGTGCTGCTGAGTAGGAGGAAGCGTTCCCCAGCTTCTATCTGTCTCTCTGCTTCTCATCCTTTATGTAAATACTGCATATTGAAGACACATTCACTCAGATCAGTGTTTATCTTAGTAATGAATCACTACAGTCTGGTATTGTGCAAAGGCCTTTTGATGCACAAGACATTCTTGCAGTTGGCTGGAGATTAAGAACCAAATCCTTTTTATTAGAAAATGTTTACAGTGTTGTTTGAAGAACTATATCCTGTATTGGGCAGACGGTGTTGCATGCATTATCAAGTTGTTCTCATTGCGGTTGGTTAAGTTCCAGGTGTTCGCTATTGGAGCGGCTGTCAGCAGCCAAGCCAACCCTTTATTGACATGTTTGAAATGACTTAAAAGACCAAAGCACTTTGTACGGGAGGATAAATGCATGTACACATCATTACAAATCCACAGGTGTTTTGTAAAAGAGAAAATAAATGAAGAGAGAGGTACCAGCACATCTGAACATTGCTCAACTCTGGCAGCCTTTGTAGTCTGCAGTTTCTTTTTCTGTGCTCCTCTTTCCTAACATATTTCCCTCCTCGGATGCCTGCACGTCAGATCAACAGTTCATTAGCCCGCTCACAAGGTTTCGTAAAAATGGCTATATTTAGTCTAAATCACAAGAATGCCTCTTATTGAATGTGCCCCTTTCTCTTAAAATAATCCATCACCAAATTGAGCAAAGAAAAACAGAGCTAATTCTGAGAGTCGCCAGGCCTCCTCCTCCTCCTCTTCCTGCGCTATGAAAGATTCCATTCACACATGGAGCTCGGCTATAATAAGGAGCGCCGTACCAATGCTGCAGTGCGGGAAGGCCCATGTGGTCATGTGTATCATTTTCCATTCTACAGAGCAGCTAACAATTCTAACAATTTGAGTAAACACTCACCGGTTTGTCGTAAATCTGGCAGATTCCCATTCATCACAGCCACAATGTTAAGTTCAGCAACCAGGAGAGCGCCTCAGAGGACTGAAGCTAAAACAGCAGAGAAACGTGCGACTATATAGTATTTTACCTCCAGTACGGTGTTATTACATGTTGCATTCACACATCTTGAACTGTTTATCTTACAATCAACCAAATGAGGCAATAATTCCTATTTTTTCAGAATGTTTTTTCTTTCTTTTTTTTACACAGGGCCTCTTTGTGGTTCTTTCATAGCTTTCAACTCCAAGGTCAAGAGAACCTGTCCTTGAGAGGCAGGAGGTGGTGGAGGAGGAGGAGGAGAGTATTGAAGAAAGGATGGTGGTCATGCAAACAGCTCAAATACTTATTAAGTTATTCAGACGATGTCCTTGATTTCAGCACCTCTTGATGCCTTGTTTTTCAAAAGAACTTCAAAAGGTTTTTTTAAGAGCGGAGATGGAGTGAGGAAATCATTTGTTGCACATTCTTCGCACTTGGAGCACCAGCCAAAGCTTTCTGGTGTATTAAGCCAAAAGGCTCAGGATCATATAGAGCCTTATCACATTTAAAGGAATAGTTCGACACTTTAGGACATTTTTTAGCATACAGTCATGAGAGTGATATCAATGTTCTCATACAACTCTCAGCAAGTAGGCAAACAAACCTATTTCCCAAAATGTCAAACTATTCCTTTAAATGATTAACAAAAGTCCCGTGGCATCTATAAAGATATGACCAGACTTTGGGAATCTAGCCAAAGTTTCACTGCACCACCAACATAAAGTCATCTGATCATATAAATGGAAAAACGTTAGTAGTAAGAAGCTTAAAAAGACAAATTTAAAGAAGGAGTGTTTAATACTCTGCAAACAACACTGCAGAAAGGTTTTGCAGTGCACCGTTGTATATCTTTACAAATGGAAAAGAGCATACAGATGTTCCCCTGTCTCCTTTTATTTTCTCAAGAAGAATATAACTCTCTAGAAATGTCTTTCCAGCTTTCAGAAATCTTTGTTTGGCAGAAGCAGTACGTTATGCTGGGTCAATGTGTTTTGACACTTTACTTCAGCTGAACCTTTGACATGAATCAGGCCTTGTTTTTGTATGTCAGCCCCCTCCATTAATCCAGAAGGAAGCACATGGTTGAGTGACTTGCAGGGCCATAAGTCTGAAGAGATAACTGAAGCCTATTTGTTCAAGATTTGGCAGAAATGTATTTATGTTTTTACAAGGCTGTTCAGTCTTTTAGGATCAGCCCAGTCCATGTGAGCTCCAGCAGCAATAAGCCAACGCTGTGACCTGTTTGTGGTCCTACAGCAGAGTCGGCAGAGTAAGAGACTGAACAGTGAGTGCCTCTGTTCTGCTTTCCTGGTAGCAGAGGAGTGAGATATGGGCCAGCTGACAACAGCCAGAAAAACTGCGGTGGCGTTTTCTCCACAGACATAAACAATGGCACTTCCAATTTCCTGTGCATGCTGTGGACCAGGAAAGGCCATCCACAGAGAGGAAGGAAAACTCTGAGTGAGTGAGTGAGTGTGTGTTCATGCATGGTTGAGAGAGACATTGAAACGAAAAAGGAAGGAGGTTTTCCTCGGTTTTACGCTCACAAGACTCACCATTTTATGCAGCTTTGTGGCATGACTTATAAACCGCCTTTTAAAAAAAAAGAAGAAAATATGAGTAAGTCTGGCCTTTTTAGCATCACAGGTCACCGGTCCAGCAGTCCAGATGTTGTACCTGCAGCTGAGAGACATCTGTTGCCAATGTGATGGGTAAAACAGCCAGATGGAGTTACCTGTGTTGCCTTCCCTCACTGCAGCCCCATCAGTATAATGAACTTCTTGTTTACCATATGTGTGAAATGCACCAAAGGAATGTGACTCTGTGTGTGTGTGTTTGAGCGTGTGTGTATGTGTTTGGAGAGGCCATGTGTACTTTCCCTCCCCATTGTTTTTACTACTACCAGCGCGGCCATTTGTTCTGAGGCACAGACTGTGCTCTGTGTGCTTAGCGGGCTATTGCAGCTATAGGGTTTGGTTGCATTCCCTCCCCCTCTTTCACTCCCTCAATCTCCTTTTCTCCCCTCGGTGTCTAGTCTGCTCTGTAATTCAGGGTTTTGTTTAGTTTTTGGTGGGGGGTTAGTTGGACGCCCGGTGCTGTGCGAGCAGCGGCGCAGGCCCCCTAACACCATCACAGGGTTTTTCGGCCCGCTCCACTTCACCGGATCTGAGGGAGCAGACCTGAGCCAATTAAGAGCAGGGAGAACGGGCTGCTGTCCGTCTCTCTGCGTCCCGCCCCCCTCATCGCTTTGATCTCTTGCACGCTACGCAAAACCAGAGCCAGAACACTTTACCCTGTCTGTGCAGGCTGTGGATGACAGGGCTTGTCCAATTATTACAATCTGGTTGCGACATTTCTGGGTAATCAGACAAAAGATGACAAATTACCTCTACCTTATTCCATCTGACCATATCCAAGCTATAATATATAGCATTAACAATACAATTTTGTTTGCTGCCTACTCTGATATTCAAAATGTGTTTGTAATATCACTTGATTAGTTAACCCATTAAAATTAGTAGTTAAGCTAGCATCGTAGTAATTGTTGGATCCTCTCTAAATATACCTAAAAAACAAAGTCATTTTCCACTGATAATGTTGTACCCACTAATGTACCCACTCTGTTGTTTGCCCTGCCAATTAATAGGTGAGATGAGCTTCCTCCAAATTTTGCACTTAAAATTTTGGTGGTTGTCAATGGAGACCGTATTGTGGTCTAGATCAGTAGTTCAAAAACTGTGACTAAGGACTCCCCAAAGGGGTTGCAAAATGATTAACAAGAGAGGAAAGAACAATTCATTCTTGACCCTGGAAAACAGCAGTTGGTAAATAAGGTCCATTCAGTAGCTGCTTCGGGGCTTTTGATCAAATTACTTGATCTTCATTAGCAGATGGAGTTTTCCAGATGTCATGAATAGATGATAGATAGATTTCCTTTCCTATGAGCACTTCAAGGACTTCTCGTCCATGTTGCCTTAAAAGTTCAGATTGATGCTCCACAAAAGCTACTAAATGAGACTTGTGGTGAGATTGTTGTAAATAAAAAAACATATTTCTGACACAAATTATTTTTGTTTTTCTTTAGATTTATTTCTAATCTATGCTCTTCTTTTTCTTGTGCATTTTAAAGATTATTAAAACGCACAACTGGAAGGCGTATGCTCTGATGATGGGTCACGAGTAGACATTGTTCACCATTGTTTAAAAGGGTCATTGGTCAAAGCGCTGTGAATCACTGGTCTAGATGATGTTTCATTGTCTGTTTCACACTGACAAGAATAAAATTGTGTTTTTGGCACAAATAGGGTTTAGGATGTAGCATACCATCTACATTCAGTATATTGGGACCGGCCTCAGAAACTAATTTTCAGTGTTGCAGATTCATATAGATAGTTTGTTTGCCTTTTGCGAATCCATATTAAGGTTTCCAAAAATTTGAATTCACCTTTATTGTGTTTGTGTGTCCTCAGGACCTCCGCGAGTGTCTGAGAGGGTTGCTCACAGACAGACGGCCCGGCTCGGGAGCGCCATAAAGCTGCCGTGTCCAGTGGAAGGAGACCCTCCGCCACTCATAATGTGGACCAAAGATGGGCGCAACATCCACAGCGGCTGGATCCGTTTCCGTATCCTCCGCATGGGTCTGAAGATCAAGGAGGTGGAGGCAGATGACACGGGGACCTACATCTGCAAAGCCACCAACGGCTTTGGCAGCGTTAACATCAACTATACCCTCATCGTCATCGGTGAGTGCAGATGGATCACATTAGATAGCTTGTATAACCTGTTGCTTTGCAGACTCCTGAGATGAGATCAGCGAGGATTGTAAAAATGTGTCTCTCAAGCTCAACAGAGCATCTATAAAACATGAAGTCACCTGTCTGGTAACTAAAACCAGAGACCCCGCGGTGAATCAGTCTGCTGATTGGTACGATCCGAGTGCATCAGCTTCCTCTGTGGTGTTTTGAAGCCATTTTTGTTCAACTTTCCTGCGGACATAAACCTCACCACAGTTCAAATGTGAAAAGACAGCATCACTCACAGAGGTCGAGGTCTAAAACAAGTGGATTTATGGAGGTTTAGTGGTTGATCCACTCATCTATTGTATGCGTTACAGCCCCTACCTCTCCCTGCCCAAAGTCAACAGCGGCACGGGATATTGTTTCATACCACTTCATCCTCTGTGACTCAATTGGATCTCAAGCTCTTCCTTTTCCTTAGGCTACACTCTGTGGAGGCAGGAGGTCTGCAGCTCCGCAATAAGAAACACATTCAGTGTAATAGTGCCGGTTTGTCTTCAGACCCTTGCGCAGCTCTTGAGTGGGGCCTGGAGGATTAAGCGCAGTCGGACCGAGTGTGTTTGTGAATGTGCATACAGTGCATTTCCTCTGCGCTAGAGCAGAGCATGATGAATGAGCGGAGTGGAGCGTGAAGGCTGTGTTTAGTCTAATTACTCTAAGATGCCTAATTAGGGCCAGAGTCTGTGCTCTCTCTCTCTCGCAGGAGGAGCTGCAGCCTGGTCTTCTGATAGCCGGGCTTCATAAGAAGAGCCATAATCAGGCAGATGTGGAAAACACAGAGCACATTGGAAAACTGGGCTTTTTGTAGTAAATCATGCTTGGGAATAGACGGTGCCGACGTTTATTTCAGGGTACCCCTCAATGTGCCAGTGAGTTCAAAGAGAGGGTGTCTGCTGACTGTGCTAAAATGAAAGGCTGGCGATTGAGGCACAGAGCAAGCTATAATGTCAAGGTTCATACTGAGCTATATAGTATCAAAGTCAGACATGGCGACGTCTGTGTCTGCATTGCACTTAAAGGGCGCTTCTTACATACACTGAACACATTCAGAATCATTTATGTGATGGAAGCGTGTCATTTTAGGTTTGTTGATTGGATACTATCACAATCCATGGTGCAGTTTGATGTGATGGAGCTGGTCTAGTTAATGGGGAGTGGAGTCATCACTACATACATAGTTGTACATCTGTAGATATTTGTATTTTATATATATATATATTGGCATTTGAGATTTATTTGAATTTAAAGAAAGGCTTTATGCATCATTACAGGGGCTCAAGATTAGACGTTATTTCATGATGTAGAATATAAATAAACTAGAGTTTTGAAAAGCCTTCTGTTGAAAATAAACATTTGAAATAAATGTAATGCTGAAATAGTTGAAGTTGTAGTTGAGGTAGCAGTCAAAATGCCAATATATTGAAATAAGTTGAATTAGCAATTAGACACAGGGTGGTATCCCAGTTTCTAGTGTTGTTGTAAGTTGTGGTTTTTAAGCATTTATTTACTGACACAGTACAGAAATGTGTAGCACCAATATCAGGTCCTTTCTCCTATCTGTTGTTGTTGCTGAAAAACATGGTTCAGAGAAAAGGGCAAAGCATTTAACACTGTCTAAGGACTGTACCTGATATTTCATATTTCATATGAACGCGAGGACTAGAAATTAGTTCTGGCTGTGACACTCGTCGTGGTCTTTGAAAGCTCAGCAAATAAAACAAAAGGAGTCCACAAAAGGTCCCCTGCCCACTGGGTTCTCTGCAGAAGAGCCAAACACTTTACATGCATATGGGATTCATTTGGGGATATAAATATTGATTAAAAGCTGGGAGATGCGGAATGATGATTTTGATCAATTAAAGCCAGCCCGTACTCACACACACATACAGGAGACACACACAGTTATCCAATGAATCTTGGTGATAGATACTTTTTTCCCTTGCGGTGTGTTTGTGTGGCTTGTTCATTTGTCTGCTTTGGCTTCTGCTGCAGTGCGACTTAGTGAGAATGATGACTTCAATGAAAACAGTTTAAGACGGTTGGGATGAAGCTGGCAGGGATCGCAGGGAGATCAGTTCAACCTGACTGCATGCGCCGCTCCACTCCCACTCGGTGATTACGTTAGGAAAAGAAATACCATTAGAAGTTCAATCATAAGTCCTTGGAAGCATATTTCCATGAGATTTTTATCTGGAGTGTTTTTGCCCTTTATGGAGTTACCTAGAGACTTTCTGGCATGATGCTTAATCCTGATCTGGTTTGATCCACTTCCTACTTGTCCTCTGGTGGTGCTGAGTGCGTGACAGACTGTCGCTAGATACTAAACAACCAATCTGCATCTCACAAGAACACCCCTCCCCTCTTTCTGCTCTCTCGTCCGTCATCCTATTAGGCACTGGCAGGCCATCACCAGAGCGTTGTAATTCATTAATTGTATAATTGTTCCATCAGAGCTGCATTGCATTCTGGGTTCCTTTTTGCCACAAAGATTACGGGGGCCTTATTGTCAAAATACTTGCAGGATTGAAGTCAGCTTATGCAGCCAAATAGTCTGCAATTATCATGAGCAACACTTTCCATTAATGTTAAATCACCTAATTGTTAGCCATTTTAATTTGGTCGTGTGCAGTAAACTGTGGTGACCTGCTGGGAGGCCTATTATGTTGCTCAAAAAGATCAGAGAGAGAGATTATTTATTTGAAATGCTGTAAATGAGGGGTAGCTCCCAGCATAGCTCCACACACAGTATCCATCATGTCAGTTTATTATTTTTACTGGATCACAGACGATAAAAGTAAGAGAGGCAGTCGGTTAAAGTGCCGGTCAGGGGAGAAGGGTCGACGAAATCCTGGCAGCTGTTCAAGTGCAAGGCTCAGAGCATAACTTTTTAAACATCGCCTGGGACCCAGTGGAGGAGCCAAGCAAAAGAAAGACAGTAAGATAAAGAGACAGCGAAGACGTGGGGAGAGATTGGAAGTGAGAGTGTGATGGGTTTTGCAGGGTGATGTAAGGAGAAAAAGGGGGGGGGGGGGGGCTCCAATGTAGCTGGAGAGAAATCCCTCCTCCCATCTGCCTGTCCTCCCCTGAGCTATCTGAAGAATCTGGTCAGTCAGTGCAACATGGCGCCTCCTCAATCCCTCCAGCTGGCTGTTTGGGCCCTGTTTGGGGTGGTCTCTTGACAACTGGCCCCATCACCTCCCAGCACCCCCACCAGGATAGACCGCAGCAGCTTCTCTGTCCTCAGCTGCTCAGGCTACAGCAGGCTTCATATTAGCATTAACATGGGATTGTCATATTAACATTTCGAGGACTGGATTTTAATGTTTATGTCTGCGCAGATAATATATAACAGGGCTGGCAGCACTCGTTATGTCTACATGGAGACGCTGGCTCTCGCAGCACATTTTTCATTTTGCTCCTCTCTCGAGAGGTTGTCAGGCCAGCTGTTGGATAAACTGCCCTGTGTGTGACTGATCACATGTGGTAGCTGTTGGAGACTTCCAGAGCGTGATGCAAGGCCGCTGCACACAACTTTCCCTGGACCTTACAATGTCCCCAACAACATCTGGAGCTCGTTGTGACCTCAAATCATCAGGCCCCTTCCTGTGATTCAGCTGGCACAGGAGGCAAGGGGAGAGAGTGTATAGTGGCCTGTTTCCTGTGGCTGGATTTGTGAATGAAGTGGGAGGGGATGGCGTCAGACCCTAAACACTGTAGCGAGGCCATGAATGGATTTAAGTTATATGGAAGGAGGCTGATTGCATTTTAAACAATGTGATACTTTCACTTGGAGAATTTATTTGCATAAGCATGCACTTGAATCATGACTCTTATAATTGAATTTCCCTTTGCATAACGAACCCTTTAATTTTACACAGTACGTTGATTCTAGTCACTGATTCCATAATAAGTTGCAGCTTTTACTTACTTTCCAGCACACAAGAACGGGCATCTGATATCTTTAAAGGCCTCGCAGTCACTCCTCGTTTATTGATTATTTTATTTTTCAATCTTCCAAAAATAACAATCATATGGCAGCCATGAGATGTCCAAGCTCTCGCCCCTGTCTGCAGTCTAGTGAGCCAACATTGTGTAGAGACAATAGTAGCAAGGGATGACTTTAACAGGAGAGACATATAAAGGCCGCCATTGTTCCCTAGAATCGCCAAAAAGTAGAGAGGAAATAGATTCAGGAAGAAAAAAAAAAGTCAAAAAGAAAACCCCGGCAGTGTGGGACCATGTTCTGTTTGGATTGGGAGGTTCAGGAACCAGGAGGAATGTGGAGAGCCCAAGTGAGCAACAGAGAAATATTTCTTCCAGTGGAGGCTGTTTTTTAAAGGAATGGGTTATTATAGTTGGCCAGTTAAACCCCTTCAAATAGCCATGACATCATGGCTGGGCTTGGTGCTGCAGGGGACAAACAAAGGAGAGTTTGTACCCAGAGAACCCATGAGAGCTTTGAGGGTTTCGGGGGGACTCGGAGGGAGGCAGAACGAAGGGGGTTAGAAGTCACATCTGGTCTCTTTACCTGACCCAATCAAACCCTGAGAGAGAATCAAGTGTGCCAAACTGCATGTAGAAAAATCCTATTGGAGGCTGCACTGAACTCGAAATCCAAAGGAGGTACGAAAGGTACAGAACTGGCTGGTAGTTTTTCCATTTCATGCTGTTATTAAAAACATACAGTTAACTTGGCCTTTGCCTTGTGATACTGTGTCTATCCTTCCCGTTGCTAAGTTTGTTTGAGATGAATGACTTAGACTACCATATCTAACGTGAAGTGACACCTCAGTAATATATAAAATTATTTAACAACAGCCCTTCTTCAATAATCATCTGCTTAACATCTCTTTCAGCCCAGAGTGGCAGATACTGGCGAGGAACCTGATCTGCTCCGTTAATTCGTCAATGCTTAACTCGAAAAGTCGATACGCATCACAAACCGTCGATTAGGTTTCACTCATCATATTCTCTCTAAGCCCCGTCTTTGCTCCGCTGCATGATGTCAGCCAATGACATAAACTCCACAGCTGTCTCCTGGAACTGGGCTTATGAAAACTGATCATATTACTTCCAAATGTTACAGAGTATGACCCGAGCATGCACCCCACTCAGAGGAGCCTATCTATAAATGCTAAATTTACACAGAGAGAGCCAAGAACACTTTGCTGGGGCTGTTTGGTGTTGGGCCGCTGCCACACTAGCTGTGTCAAATATTAAGAAGAAACTATCATGGAAAATGAATACAGGCTTTAAAAGTAGCAATGAACCTACACTATCATAGTGTGCACTACCCTTAGTGTCGCACAAGGCTGATAATAAATGATAGTTTGATGTTTCACATAATGTGAATGCAATATAAAGTACACACAGTGCATCACACACGTGATCTAGTCAACTTTTAATGCAGCTCAAAGCTCCATAACAAGTTTCATATCTGCTCTTAAAGTTGTGGAAAGAAAATACAAAAAGTTGTTGACTCTGACATCTCCAATTGACAGCGGCTATTAAGGGTCAACTCAAATGGCCACACATCTGTATACAAGTAAAACTATAATTGGATCAACTCATAAAATCTCTACCATCACTTTTAAGTCATTTACCTCTTGGTGTTTAATAGGCAATAGAATACAAGACATTGACTTCTGCGCTGCAACTTCATTGCAAAATAACCAACACCTTGTTTGTTTTGTTTGCCCCTCACCTGTTGACTAACTGTTGTCCTGTTGTGTTCACAGATGACTCGGGTTCTGATAAAACTGGACCCGGGACGGCTCCGGACGTGGACACCGATGGCTTACAGTTTGGTAAGAGCTCTGCTGGCATGCTATCAGTGATGCAGAGATTCTACATGTTTTGTCCTATTTACTACAAATCAAATGTACTTTACATCACAGCTAAACATTTTGCAAATCACGCTGCTGGGTTTTAAGAGCTTTGGGTGTATTTTTCCTGCAGGCAGCCATTGGTTCCCTTTAATCTCTGTGTGTTAGGAAACTTGTTGTTGTCTGCATTTCATTTCTGTCAAGGCGACAAAGTGATTATTGTTGCTTGTTTATGCAGTTTTATGGTAATTCTACTTTGACAATGAACACAGTTTACTATGACTTGAACAAGTTTCAATAGTCTACCTTTTGACTTTCATGCCATATGAAATCAAATAAAAAGCATTGGGTGTCTGGAACAGAAAGAAAATGAAACATCTGAAAATGTACAACATCACAGCATGCATTTGAAAATGGTCAAACTTGCAAAAACACTTGTATGGTCCTTGTAAAATGAGGGCACATCGTCAGCTGCAGTCATGTATCCACTGATAAGTCAAGTAACTAAAATGTCCTTCTTCTAAAGTGCGTCCCCGCTTCACACAGCCCACTAAGATGAGAAAAAGGGTGATAGCTCGTCCCGTTGGCAGCTCGGTGCGGCTCAAATGCATGGCCAGTGGAAATCCTCGACCGGACGTCGTGTGGCTTAAGGACGACCGGCCGCTGACGGAGCAGGAGGTCGGTCAGGGCCGTCAGAAGAAGTGGACTCTGAGTCTGAGGAACCTGACGCCAGAGAACAGCGGCAGATACACCTGCAGGGTCTCCAATCGGGCCGGGGAAATCAACGCCACGTATAAAGTTGAGGTCATACGTGAGTATCCCACAGAGAGGCTGAGCTGTACGCATACCAAGCATATTCACCTGGAAATATTAATGCTAACAGATGAGGCAACGGTAATTCATTTAAGTGATTACTGCTGTTCGTGTGGATCGTTTTTGTACATTGCTGCGGGAAGCTGAAATAGCATCGGAAGAACCGCAACCTTTAAAAGAAATGTTCTCTCTGATCTACCTACTCCTGACGTGTGATTGCGATCAGCCGGTCTTATTCATATCCTTGCTGCATGGATGAATGTGCTTGTGTAATCATGTATATGAGAAGCATATTGAGGAAGCAGGCTTGAGAGTGAGGGCTTGTGCCCCGGTGTTTGCACAGGGGGGAGAGAGAGAGGGAGAGAGGGGCTGTTCAACTCAGAAACCCTCCACCCAATCTGGAGCTGATTAAAGCCCAGCTGTCTGCCAGACCCCCTGCCGGGGGGGGGGGGGGGGGGGGGGGGGGGGGGGGGGGGGGGGGGGGGGGGGGGGGGGGGGGGGGGGGGGGGGGGGGGGGGGGGGGG
>JAVQJL010104117.1:0-30672 GCA_036024295.1 Nannoperca obscura
CCCCCCCCCCCCCCCCCCCCCCCCCCCCCCCCCCCCCCCCCCCCCCCCCCCCCCCCCCCCCCACCAGTGCACAGCTGCTAAACTAATGTCTTTTTTTTTTTCTTTGCTCAGGCACAGAAAAGCAGAGTGTGGTGGCTCACTGACAGAAACAAGGATGGATACAGGAGGTGAAAATGGATTGGGGTTTTTTTTCGTTTTAAAGAAAAAAAAATCCACCGGCTGTGCTATGACTTAATGAGTAACAGGCATAATCTGTTACATTGAAGTCAAAATTAGGCATCAGATTAGCTGTTATTACATTAAAAACAATGAAGTCAATGATTTAATAAATAAATAAAAAGGTTCAGCCCCAAACCAGACTTGACTGCAGCTGAACGTTAGCTACACCCTAGCCCAGCTCACACTGCCACCAGGGAACCACGACTCCCTTTGCACTGTTTAAAAATCTGATTAGAAACACACTCACAAACGGACTGGTTTTTTTTCTCTTGTTTTTCTGTGGTGTTTCAAGCGGAGTGACAGATCGACGAGCGCGTAAGCTCTCACACGGCTCAGCCTGCCAACATCATCAGCATTAGACAATTAAGCTAGCTGAGAGAAGAAAACATATACATCTCCTCAGTAAATATTTACTGCGCAAATCTTTTCCATTCATTCACCAGGCACCAACAAAACCTTACTGTACTCCCCCTCCCTCTCTTTCTGACAACCCCCCCCTCCCTCCCTCCACTACCCCCCACCCCTACATCTGCGATTCATTGACTTTACAATTTACCACATGTCGAGATGGGAGAGGTCGAGCCTCCATCTGAATCACGGCACAAATATGCGAGTGATTTATTGTTTTAAAAATCCTGGGCCGATTTAGTGCAACTCCACTTTTCCTGAGCATTACTCCCATTGGCAGACCATGAACAATTACAGTTTGGACTAATTAAGCTCAGAGAATGTGCTGTGCACCGCTAATGTCTGGCAGGCCCCAATTTTAGTTTAATGGTGCCAAACTTTTCCCAACCCCAATGCACCCCCCCCCCCCCCTTCTCGAACTTAACTCCTCAAATCCAAAGCAGATTGTGCTTTTTATGACTGTTTATTGAGTCGACGAAAAATAAGGACCTTTTCTTTCCCCTCTTCTCGCAGCATAGGATGATAGAAGCAGCAGTGAGCGAGAGAGGAAGCACAAAAACGAGTAGTGGGAGGGAGAGAGGGAGAGAGAGAGAGAGAGAGAGAGAGAGCGGGAGCCGCTTCCGCCATACTTTGTAAACAAAAGTGATTTGCAAGACAAAAGGAGCGCAACCTTCCAACTAAATTCAGAGTGCATTTTGCGGCTGGAGGCACAAAATGCAGCCGTGTCGTGCCACAAAACCCCCCGCGGACACCAATTAGGCCCTATTAACATGTAAAGCCAATTTGATAAGGTGTGGGCCCTATCCCTTAAATCCGCATTAAACCATCTTTCCTCTTGTCACAGCCAAAAATCCATTTACAGCAGCCGAACACACATAACCCATATGATATGCCATTGTTATGCTTATGCTGCTGCCACGTTTAAGAAAGATACTGTCTGTCTGTGTCAATTATAACAGATAAGGCCACAGCAATGTGTGCACGTGAGCACAAAGGCGGTGGTGTTGCATTCACTCCCGCATGTTCATTACAACAAGCTGACCAGAAAATCCTCCATTATTCCTTCCTGAAAATAAAAACGATAAAGGAAGTAGTCAGCCTGTATGAAAGTGGATTTCTTTTTCAAAAAGGTGAATCTGCGGCAACATGAGCGATCCTGGCACGACAACCCAACTGAAACAAAGAGGGAAAAGGGGAGAAAAGCTATTGTTTCAACCACACAAAGCCTTTCCAGCGTCTTGTAGTAGAATCGCCACGGGTTCTGGGAGTGTCTTTTTTCACTCTTAACACAGCAGTGGATGCTTGGTGCTGTGTTTTCATCCCCCCCCTCCCCCTTCTTTTTTAAACTACTCATAATTATACGTCGAAACTCAAAACCTCCGCCAAAAGTCTCCAGGCTTGGAGAATTATGGGGCCAGGGGTGGCGTCAAATATCTTAACATTCATAAGTCCGAGAGGCAGTAAATAAAGCCAGTGGATTTACGGCCCTGCAGCCCCGATGCAGGAGAGCTGGCCGCCCAGACCCCGCTCTCCCTCCCTGATCCTCTGCGTCTCCAGACCTGTTGAGGTGTGATGTTAGCCCACAGCACCAGAGTTAACCCGCCGCCTTTTTTCACAAGACCTGCGTTAGCATCAGCAGGAAACAAAAGGTAGACAGAGAGAGAAAGGGAGATAGAGAGAGCAAAAGGGAACGGAGGAAAGTGAAAGGAGATAGAAAACTGGGGTGAACTGGGCAGGCCACTTCTCCAATTCGACCTGCACCCAGTGATCCAGAAGGCCTTTGTGTGAGGTTTAGGGAGGAGGGAGACGGCAGGGAGAGGGAGAGGAGGAGACGAGGGCAGGAAGCCTTTTAAAGCCCGGGCACAACGTCATGTCAGATTGCTAAATGATACCAAATTGTGAGCCTCCTTGGACTTAGGTGGTAGGAAAAACAAATTCTCACTGATTATGGCTCCCAGAGGTCAAACAAATTATGGTAACCGCCACATGCAGGAAATATTTCCCTGAAGTCATACAAAAACAAAGATTACGAAAACAATGTAAAATGTCCAGATAGATCAGGATTAGTGCCAGCTGACCGAAAACTAAATCTCAACTGGTCCGAATTTTGCTCTGAGAAATACCTGAACATTCTGCCACACAGAAATCAAAAACCCTCAGTCTAAATCATTAAAATCAAATACATAGAATCCAAAATACAGGTTTGAAGGCCTAGATGTTGAAATCTACGTCCTAAAAAAAAAATACTGCAGCATCGCCCAAACCAAGAGGAGCAGAAGAAGAAAAATGAAGGGAAAAGCAGCGAGAATCAAAGCCTTTTCGTGACAAGACAGAAAATCTCATTGCAATAATACTAGCAGTCATATTCAGTGACTCACATGACATGTTAGGGAGCAAGACAGCTAATCAATGTCCAGGTGAATTATTTATACCAGCTTTAAGTCTAATACATTTATATTACAGGGGCCGCTGACTTCAAAGCTCTAATGGCTGGACACACAGGGCGCTGCAGACAGTGGGGGCCGAGGCTGTACAGTAGGAAGATCACCGCAAGCCGAAAACCATGTTCATCTACAGCCACTGTTCAGGTAGATCTGTGAATTGAGGTGTAATAAATGTTGTCTCCTAATTTGCTAATAAATACAAGGCTTAAATATTATCAGGACGTGGTGCAGAGAGGAGACCAAACAACAGGTAACAAACTGAGGAACGTGCATTTAAAGAATTTAAAAATAGATCATTCCTCTTCTGAATTATGTCTGGAAATAGTATTTCAGGGGTGGAAATAAGAGAGCAAAGGTCAGCACTCTCTCGCCGCAGCATCCTCCAGCCATGCTACACAATTTACTGCTTTTCTAAATGCAGCATAAGCACAATGAAATGAGCGCTCCACGGACTAGGACAGGACAGAGTACTGTGGCAGTCACAAAGAAAAACTACAAACCTCCGCCACTGAAACAAGGAAGTGCCTCAGTTCACATCATGTGTGTTGTTGTGAATGTGTGTTTGTGTCAGGACTGATGAGAATAATGAGTGACTAATTCCACATACCAGCCGGTAGCGTTAACAAGGCTGGCTGACTAAGAGGGAAAGAATGGCAAAATGTTCTCATATGTGCATATGCCGGGAATTATACAATCTTTAAGACTATAAAACACACACACACACACACACACACACACACATGTAGAGAGAATTGTGTAAGCAGTAAAAAATAATTTCACGTGATACCCTGGGTGATCATGTTAAACTCAAAAGGCAGAAATTGTGTCAAACACAAAAGAAGGAATTATGTGTCAGATGTGCATCTATTTTCAAGGTGTGCACAGCGCACAAAAAAAATGGAGTCAACAAATATCAGTTTCGTTAGCTGGAGCTGAGGTGAGGTGGGGGGGTGGGGGGTCATATTTCCTAATGCCTGGTCTTTGCCTTAACCTTGTAAAATGAGATGACAGGTCCTAAAGTGCAGAGTTGTAATTGCAACCGTTTAAAATAGGGGGGCAAAAAACACCCATGGTTGAGAAAATTATGCCGCTTAAGGATTGCCATTGCCCAGTGGGACCAGCGAGGTGCTGAGCAAATGAGTAACTGTGCATAATTATAGCACAGCTGATTGTGTCTAAATAACATGAATTTATTTATAAATGTGGGTTTACATTGCACATGCTTTAAAAAAATATATATTTTTTGTAAAGGCAGCAGATTCCTCATTAGATGCAAAGGTGGCGCAGATGCAGCGCACAGAACAGTGTTGCACAAGCATTTCCTTTCAATGAATCACATTTATTTAAAAAAAATGTAATTAATAAATAAATATATGAATGGGGGGGGAATGAGTTTAATGTTTTAGAGAAGAAGCTGTCAAATTGTTAATGCATGCACATTTTTGCATGATGTCTTTACACGTTTTGACACATGCAAATCACTTTGGGGAAGAAAAAAAAAATTCTCATTTGCATTTGGATTTTATTTGCGTGGTTTTATATTGCTCTACACCGCGTGCAGCGTGTCAGAAAGTCAGCACAAAAAAAACAACTAAAGGTCTGAATGCTCATGCAGCTTGTGGTAGAAAAAAGGGCATGTTTGATGAGGCTGTGCAAACACAAGCCAATTGCATTATTCACTGCTTTAAAGACGTGCACTTGTGGCGTGGAATACAGCAGACCCCGCACCAACAATAACGTGATAATAACAACAATAATATCATTTTATATTTTTCATACATTTACATTAAAAAAATTCCCGGGAGCATATAAGTACAAATATCATGTGCACACGACCTGCTATAACCCTTTTTATGATGAGTCCTAGCGCTTAGCACTGTTAGCATGCTAGCTGCTGTCCGCGACACAGGCTGGGAGCTGCAGGCGGACGCGCGTGCAGTTGTACTGTACACTTCACGGGGAGTTGCAAAACTTGGCTCTACATTTTTATCGGCTGCACCTCTGGGTGACAACACTCCCGTGTCCGGCTGACTCCGTGTCTCCTCGGCTGTCCGTGTGCTTGTGTGTGTACGGAGGAGTGTGTGTGCACATACGGTTGTAAATAAAAGAACTTACTGTGCGTGCTGTTGGAGAAAGTGATCCATTGGGAAGGTAGGGGCTACTGAGATCGGGGATCATTATAAATGGATAGCCCGGGTACGGTGGGCTCTTGAACAGCCCTCCATCTTGCCTTTTCGCAGCTAACATGGCGGGGGGGAAAAAGAAGAAAACTTTTTTTATAATGTGGCCTTGGAAACTTTTCTTTCCCATAAAAAAAAATGCATTTGAGGAATGAAGCGGAGGAGATCCCCTCCGCCGGGCACATGTAATGTCATGGTGCAAAAAGAAGAAGAAAAAAAAACAGGAGAGGAACAATAAAGTGGAAGAAACTCACCCTCCTCTAAACTTTCTCTTGTTTTGTCTCTGAAAGTTTCAGATCTAGGCGGAGGCCGTCTTTCCGCCTTGAAATGCAATGAAACACAGGGATTGCGTTAAAGTTAACACAACGGGCGATGAGGCTGAGAGTTAACTTTCTTTTCAAGTCTATCAGCGCTAACATGTCAGAAAATGTAGGCCCCTCACTAAACAGAGCCGGGGTGCGCTCGATCCCCGTGTTTAATCTGCAACTTACCTCTGAATCCGACGAGCTGTTTTGATTCGTTTCCGACTCGTTTACAAGAGAAGATTTGACATCGGCTAAATCCCTTTCTGCCGAGGAGTTCTCCGAAATTTTCTCTTCCTGCTCTCCTTCGTCTTTGAAGGAAATCATTTCATCGTTTGCACCCAGATCGTCCCCTCCACCGCCGTTGAGCTGCGGCATGTTTCCCGTGCAAAAAATATTTTTTGGGGGGGCAAAACACGAAGTTTTAAACCCTTGATCTCGGTGATCTAGAAAGTCCGAGTTTAAGTTTGGGGTCTGTATTGGCGTTTTCCAAAGCTCTGGCGGTTGGTACAAAACTAAAAAAGAAGGGAATCTTGGCAGAAAAAGGAAGCCGGAGAAGGAGCCGAGCCGCTCGGATTGAGTGAGTTGAAGTTGGTCGGAGTGGTTTTCAGTTCAAAGGCGGCGCTGATTGACAGATAGAGAGGGATGGAAATAGAGAGAGTCTGGATTCAGGATTATTGACAGGGAGAAACACACAAGAAACTAATGAGATTCAAACAGGGAGGGACTTGAAGTGACGTTTTCATAAATAGGAGGAAAAAAGAGAGAGAGGCGAGAGAGAGAGAGAGAGAGAGAGAGAGAAACAGGCGGCTGGAGGAAGCCGGCGGACGACTGCAGTGAAAAGCATGTGAGGAGGAAAAAGGCAGTTTGGGAACAGGACAGTGATGGTAAAATAAGAAGAAGATAGGAGTTGCTAGCAAATGTGGATTAAACGCACATATGGGCGGTCTCCCGGTGCAGAAAAAAAAAAAAAGGTACTTCCTCGGGCTGTTTGCAACCAGTTTGACTCCAGCATTCCCGACCAGTCTGCCACACTGGGGCCAAATTAAGTGAACACCACAGCTTAAATTAAAGTTTAACATAAAAAAACAAACCCTATCCTTCACATTCAGGCTCTATAACCTACTTTTGTATCTATTTTTTATTTTTTGCTTACTATATTCTAGAGGCCTATCAAAGCACAATAAAAGCTATATTACTCCGAGCTCGTTTTCCATTTTTATCTGCTTTGTCAGTTCCTTTAGATCTATTTTTCATTATATTAGATAATGTTTCCTCAGATCTATTTTTTGGGATGGAGGGTGTTGTTGCATCCTGCTTTCTTGACAGGTGTGATGTCCTCTGGGACTAACCTGAATTCCTCACTGGCAGCACAGACTGGGCTGCTTTTATTTTTCTCTTCTCCCTCAGCAGCCAGACTGGACACAAATAACTGATGCAGATTTGGATGCTTCAGTTCTGTGTCGTATTCACACAGAAATACAGCTTTTTTTTTAACGTGTGATTTTGTGTACTGTAGGTGACTGTAATTAATGGAAAAAATGTTAAATAGAATTTGACCACATTAAATTACAAGATATCACTTAAGTAGGCTATGTGTCTACAAAACCAGTTTGTTATTGTCACCTTTTTTATTCATTTTACATGCCCACCAGTTATTCTGTGAAGGTAACATGTTTGATTTACTGTGTTCCTATTAATTAAAAATTAAGATTAATTAAGAAATTTGACAACAAAGAGAACCCAAAATGTAAAATATTGAACAATTCCCTCTGAGAAATAAACAGGTTAATTAGGGATCAACACAAAATAACAAAACAAACCAAAATAAATATGCCATTGTCCACCTGAAATGTATATAAAAGCAATGGGGGGAGGAAGCCATCTCCAGCTATAACAAGGAGATTGTGCATGTGTGTGTTTGTGTGCATGTGGGTGATGAGCTCAGCACCGGTCATTCTTTAACTTTATCTCATCAGCTCAGGAAATGCAGTTTCTATTATAGCCGATATTTGATGGATTCAACAATGAATTTCAAATGTAACTGCGAGTGAATCGAGCTCAAGCATACATCCAGGTGACACTTACACTCTGTTGCAACATGGCGGGCTCCTTTCAGGCAAAACAAATCACTATAAGATCAAAAGAAGACATAGAATTGCTGATTAAAAAAAATGTTTCATGTCATCATGCTGTTAGCTGCATAAAACAAACACTATTATGACAGTAATTCCTCTGTATCTGCTCCCAGCAGTGTTGTCAAACAGCAGTGATGAGGAATTATGTGCACAGTGTAGCACCAAAGTGTTGTGAATCTGCCTACCAATGCACCTACACCAGGCAACACCATGAAAGCAGACTATTCCGCTCAGTGACCACTGATGTGCTTTATCTGGATGAGGGGAACGCAGTGTGTGTGTGAGCTGGCTGCAGCCCAGCCAGCAGTGTTAGGGAGCAGGGAGGAAGGGGAAAGGGATCGCCGTGTCTGGTTCTCATCCAGCGTGGCTGTGTTTAGGCAGCCGGTGGAAGAAGAGGCGCCCCGCCGCTCGGGGCCCTCCAAACCTGAGCCCACACAGGCCAGACCAAAGCAGAGGAGCTCCAAGCTGGCCTCTCCCCGGATTGCCTCAGCGGTTACCTGAGAGTTTACTGGGGGCTGGCAGCGTGTTATCATGCCTGCCATGGGGACGCCCGCCTCTGATGCCGCCCTGGTGCCGCCCTGGTGCCGCCCTGGTGATTCTAATCTACAGGACCCTTTAATAAGATGATGATAGGCTGCATTGCCGGCGCTGCTCTGAATGATGGAGCAGCAGCACGCGCGGCTTTCCGTTGGGATTATTTATATTGTTATGGGTTGTGCGTGCTCACCTCTGCTCCATGTGCAGATGTGGTTTCGGTACAACCGGGAATTGTCTCATCCTCGCTCTTCCATGTCTCTCAAGTGTGGAGGAAGTCAGAGGCATCACCAGTGTCTGATCACAAGACTTGAGCTCTCTACTGTCTTCATCAGCCCTGATGAGAAAGTCAAACACTGACTCTGACCTCAGCTAGTATGAATTGTTCTCCATTAGATATGAAGGCAGCAACAATCAAAAATATTTAATTACAAATTTAAGCTCAAATGCAAAACACAAGTACAATAAAACATACTCATATTTTACATCTCATTGTTGCCTTACTGACAGCTCAGTCATGATTATTGTTCTCTATATGTTTCTGGGAGCTTTGAATATATATATTTTGTAAGTGCTTACAATTCTTCCTCTTATATCCATAGGTGTTTGATTTTTGCCTAATCCTACCTCGTTCATGCTACTTCTATATCAGGCCTATACAAAACATCATAATGAGTTTGTTTTTGTCTTGAAATACATATATAAGACGTGCCAGTTAATTCTGCTGGTTTAACACGTGTTTTTCTTGTCAAATTTTAGTATTGCACTCTTACAGGTTGCCAGAAAGCTTTTATATATTAGATGTTTTAGCTTGAATTGTTTTTTGCTTTAAACTGGTTTTAGTGACACGATTTATTTCATTGTTAAATGAATAAACAGACAATCCACAGTCAGAAAACACTGTTTGAAAAAGCCTTTACGAAGAGGGGTGAGTGGTTAATAACAAGAATCTCTTAAATCCTCTTAATCCCATTGCACATATGTTTATGTTTGTAGATCCTGTGGTTAGAAAATGAAAAAAGAAAAGAAAAACAAGCTGTATAATTAAGCATATATGTTGTCTGTACTACCTAGTCTATACAAAGTCTACATGGGAAAGCGTATATATAATAATTTAAAGATACATGTTTTAATATGAATTTTGTATAAATATTCAGTGCAGTTTTTTGAAAGTCCAACCTTTCCTGAATGTGTTATAATTCTGATTTAACAGCTTGATTTAACAGTTTTTGCACCTACAATAGAAATGCCTGATACAATCAGTCCTACAAAAGTACTCAAAGAAACATCTTCACCGAACACCAGACTACTTTGAGAAATCACCTACTTTTTTGTTTCATCTCAAGCAGGGAAGGTAGCAGCAGCACACAGTGCATATCCTCTGTGTTTGCAAACAGTTAATTACCCATCATGCATCCATGCTGCCAACCGTACCAGCTAAAAGGTCTCTTATTGCTGATTAACATATTACTGCTGGACATTTTCTCTTTTTTACTCACAAAAATATGCTTGTTTTATGGCGACTGTGGTTTGATTTATTCCACTAATGAAGTTTGTTCACTTGATAAGTGAAACGTTACATTTAACTTTAGTTGCATTTAGTCAAGGGCAAATTTCCTCCATTGTTGGGGGAGATGCTGTTAAGTATTTTGGCATTTATTGTCAGCACAGCTCATATAAATTCTATCACCGGGATAATACTGTGCTTAGCCATAATTACATGTATACTAATGGTGCTCATCATTTTTTGGAATGGACAGGATGGAGAAATAGACGTCTGATTTACCTGATTATGAAAAGACAGTTTCATGCTGTATATTATTCATTAGAGTAAAAGCAAATCAGACAACACATATCTAGATTGTGCATGCATTTATGTGTAGATGTTTAATTGTGTTTTTTTTTTAATAGTGTACTTATTACTGTGCTTGTTAAATTCAGCAGCCAGTGTTTCTGTGTTTTAATTACTCGGACAAAATATTTGCTCAGCCTCCGCTGGCGTGGGATTTGTATACCATACACATTCAAATCATGGTGAATGATGAGGAAAGAGTTGCTTTCTTCAAAAACATGTCATCATGTATGTACTGTATATATACTGTAAATATATATTTATTTTTTTCTTTATTGTACTTGTAGAGAGGGGGCCTCTCTGCTCCCTTGGCCCTCAGTGTTCTATTCATTTGACACAATGGAACAATACATTTGATAAATACAAATAAAAGCTTTGTTTGTGGAAATTGCATCCTTAAGTCCTTGAATTTAAAAAGCAAAATGTGCCGAGTGTTATTCTGACCAAAGCTTAAGGGCTGAGGGTGATATTCTTTTCACATACCGAAACAGTTTGAACTGTGAACAGTGACGTCTGTGCACATGTATAGACATAAAGTGAGCAACGTCTGAGCATCAGCATTGAAAAGCACTTTATTGAAAATTTGCCAAACACCTTTTTTTTTCTTTGTTTTGTTTTGTTTTGTTTATTTCTGTTTACAATCCAAAACACAAATCACAATGAAGACAGCGGAGGAAGGGAATAACAGTGTAATGAAGAGTGAGTCACACTGGCCTGTGACTGTGCACTCATCTAAAATCAATATCACCCCCCCGAGAGACAATGTAGCTAATATAACAAACAGCTCAACAAGCATTTCATTAGCTTAAAAGTTTATGAATCGATAATCAAAAGAGATCAAATCTCAGGATGCAGAGCCTCATTCTTTCCCCCCCGGAAAAATCCCATGAGTGTGATCCGGAGTTCTCCTGAACAGCCTGGACACTCATGATTAATGTAGACACACTGCTTTTCATATCACTGTAGGTATTGGACTCAAGCAGGAGCTGAGTGTCTCCAGAACTCATCCACACAGCATCGTGGGAACCATATTAGGCCAGCTACGTGAGCTGTCTCCCGTCGCCTCCAAAACAAACAGCCAAGCGTTTTTCAGAAATGGACGCGATAGTCATTAATCAAGGTCCCGGGCAGGTCCTGAACTCTCTAAACATGGAATCCACCTGGGAGACAAGGTAACCTACAGTATGTACTCGGCTGCTGCAGATGTGGCGGCCGGCACAAACACCGTTCACCTGTCCATCACGGCAGCATCTCGAGCCAACCCGCTGCTGGCTGCTAAATGTTACTTAAAGGTCAATGGTATACACGCCAGCAGGTTAATGGTTTGAGTCATATTTTCACACTGGCCCTACAGTGAATGCATCAGCCGTCAGGTAGCCAAAGGGATTTTTATCCCCTGATTAATGTCTTGATTGGGAGAGAAGATGGTGTGTGTTTGTCACTGGACCATCTGTGGACTCATGTTCAATGCAGAGTCCAGTTATCCTCCTGCATGCCCACATGACTGAGCATATAGTGTAGATTAAATCACTGACAGACTGTGTAATTAAACCAGAAAATGAATCATAGATGGTCAAACCCCATGGGTGTTCTTCTTAAGAATATTAGCCCTTGTGAAGAGGTGGGTAGAAGCTCTTATCGAAGAGCTTCCAGTGACGTTCACAAGATCCTAATGAATTTTTAGATGTTTAGGTTGTCAGCCGGTGAGCCACTAAAGGAAAAGTCACACAACAAGTTTAATCTCTCACTTTTGTGTTTTTGAACCCTCAGCTTCTAAAAGCCAAAAGCAGATGCACAGGACAAATGCAGAGAAAGCTTCCTCTTGACCTCAGGTTTGTGTTTGAGGACCCACTACATCTCTGGGCCTGTTAATGGGGTAGAACCCCTCTCTGATTGTTGGTTAAGAGACTGGGAGCATCTCATAGAAGGCACTTCCTCAAACAGGAAGCAGGAGGCCTTATTGTGAGAGAAGAAAAAGAAGAAACTGTGTCTTCTTCATGTTCCTGACAATGGAGCCATAATTAAAATCACAGCGAGGGCAAGTTGACCTTTTGGGGCCTGAATGAAGGGTCATTATGTGCACGATGGAGGCAGGTTGTCTTTGTGGGACTGTGTGTGAGTTCTGAGCAACGTTTTGTGTGCATTTGTTGGCTATTTTGCGTCTAAATTGGCCCGTGCATTTATTTTGAGCTTTCCTGAGAAATGTATTGCCATTTATCCAACTTTGGACAATGAATGAAATTGTATCATATTCATATAAAGGACAAAACAAATATTGTCCTGCTCTCACTCATAGTGCTCCTTGAATTCCAGTGCACTGTGTGATTGGGTTCAGGGCTATGTTCTAAGATATTCAAGGCACTTTAGTTTAGTGAAGGACATGTTTTGGTTGCCTAGGCTCTGCACACATTATCTCATCATCTTTAGAGAAAATCGAATGAAACCACAGAGAGGAATTTAAGAAATTACAGCAAACTAGTTTTTTTTTTCATTTGAACTTGACACTGTTGCTCATTTGCTGAGTTACAAAGTAGCGTCTGTTTTTCTTTCAGTTCAATAAATGATGGGAAAAGCTTTAGTGCAGAGACACAATTGCATCTTTAACGCTCTGTGCACACTTATTAACAAGCGACACAATGAAGACGTGACCTTGAGTCAAATGAGTTGGCTTTCAGTACAAATCAGAGCAACATCGTGTTCATTTGGCTATGTTTTCATTAACAGAATAGAAGATGAGCCCATTAACGAGACATCAGTCTACGTTCTTTGTACAGTACGAGTCAAAAGAAAGGTAAACATGATCCAAGGTTAAGTTGTGAGCAGGTTATAGTTGATGCAAAGGCTTGTGTCTCTGTGGTCACTTATTTCTGCCATTATCTTCTAACAAAAAAAAGATCTATTCATCAGACTGTGAACTGCGGGTCACATGTATATAAACTCGTTTTTTAATTCATCAAAAAGATTGAGGTTGTCTTCGCTTTGTAAAGTGAATGTAAAATTAATTTTGACTTTATTAGATAGTTTACATTTGAGAATAACAATATACATACATTTATGAACCAGACATTATTATTATCTCACTAGTCTGTATACACTACGCTACCATGTGAATTCAATACCTGTGAACATGTATATATTTAACATAAGTACATATATGACATTTGTACAATAGGTTTCTGTATATACCAGCTATTGTTAATGTGTATTCATTTATAGCATTTCTTAATTCAACATCTGCATTACTTGTTATAATCGTTTTATACCTCATACCTCTATAAACACACTTCATTCACAGATCATTACTATAAATGATGTATGCTTTTGCACAGTAATAGGAGCCTGTAACTAATATGTGTTTGTTGTTGGGGACATCTGGTTTGTTTAAGGACAAAAGGTTTTAAACCCTTGGTGACATTAGCACATGATCCATGGATCCGCGTATTCAGCTTCTTTGTGTCAAAACAATGTAAAAAGACTCCACTGCAAGTAAAAGTATATCTGTTTAAGCAGCAAAATACTTTAATAATTTAAAAGTAAAAGTACTCATAATGCAAAAAAAGTCCTGTTCAGAATGTTACAGTATATTATTCTTATTACTGATGCTTTAAAATTAAATTTTCATGTTGTAGCTTGTTAAGATGGAGCTAATATGAACTATTTTATTTACTATTTAATAGTCTAATCTATAACAATGTGTCATATTTTATTAGCTGATCACGTGTTTTGTTTGGAAAAATCTTGTCTGTGTCAAAAGTCTGCAAAGTAACTTCAAACTATAGCTTCTTCTAATTTGTACTTTGTATACTTGATACACAATTACAACGTATACATAGTTGTGATAGCAGAGGTTAAATCAGAAAAAGTTCAAAGATTTAAATGCAAAATCAATTGTAAGCAACATACATCCATTTCGAACAACACATCCTACATTACTATGAAAAGTGTGTTCCTTGACCGTACAACTACTGTATGAATCCCAATCTATTGTTGTAGAGTTAATGGACATGGCCCTGGACATAATAATAATAACTCAACAGTTGTTATTTGTCCAGGTAAAACTGTAATAAAGCAGAGGGTGAAAAGCAACGAGGACAACAGAATACAAACTACACATTTAGTGGTGTAATTTCTCTCTTTGTTGAAATGCTTTGTGTTGTCAATATGACAAACGCTGAACGCTCACGGCTGCTCTTAAAGATATGTCGGCCTTTTGTTCTAATATCTGACTCTGATGGAGGGATGTGAGTGTATGAAGTTTAAGGGCATAGTTAGTGCAAATATTGATTACCTCTCAGGTATTCCTGTTTCCTGAAAATTGATCGCTGAAATCGCTCGTACAGATAGTTCTGTGTTAGGTAGATCAGATACAGTGTGGACAAATACGGTAAACACACACACACACAATCACACACACACACACACAATCACACTCACAGCATTAAGGCCCCAAAGCTTCGTGCTTCAGCCACAATGGAGTTTTTGGGCTGCAGCCCTCGTGGTCTCCTTCAAGGATCCTAATTGAGAAATTAATGCAGAAAAATCAATTGGCCTGAAGTTTTTGTGTCCAACAGACTCCTGAAGGCTTCAAGTGAGAAGCAATCAATGCTTTCCACATGGGTGGCTCCAAAGCCCCATCACTCTTTTGTTTATGTGTTCATAGCTGGAGGATTTTGATATATGAATTTCAATGAAATAAACACTAATGAATTTTCCACCTTTCACAATCCCCTATTATGCACAACGTATATTCCGGGGCATGAAATTATGTTTTTGGTCGCCACTTAAGTATCACTTAACGTGAACAAGATTTCTAAGAATCGGGGTATATTGTGCAGAAACCCTCACCGGCAACACTTTTGAGCCTGCCTTATTTACACTTCAAAATCAAGATCTTTTAACATTCTGTGATCATCCGCCGCATTGTTGGTAGATGAATCGGGGTGTTTTGTGCATCCCTCTTGCCCAGAGGACATCAGCTTATTTAGGGCCATTTTAAAGCGCTGCACATCATCATCAGGTCAATGAAAAAGCAACCTTGAATTCCCTTTGACACAACTGTCTTTTTTCCGAGCACTCAGACAGCGCCAGCGTGCATCACCTTGTTACGACTCAAGGCAAAAGGCAAAAACAGAGAAAAATGGCCATAAGAGAAAGACGTGAGGCTAAAATCTTTAAGTCCTTTCACCTCAAACACAGCTGCATTTCCTTTCTTTCTCTCTTTTATGGTCAAAATCTCAACAAGGAGTAAATGGACATTTGCTCCTGGTTGTTACACTGGGAAAACGAGTGCCATGTTCTTCTTTGTGCTCGTTAACCACCTTCCAAATTCATCATAAGCCCAGAGATCAGATCACAGTAATATTTGATCAATATTAATAAGGATAGGCAAACTCCTCCAGTAATTACCACAGTCTCTGGGCTTTGATTTCGACCATTACTAACGCCTCTGCATCTTTAGATTAAAAAAAGCGACCCCCTTTTATTTCATAACATTAAATCCCGACATGCATCTTCTAAAAGCTCTAATAAGACAAAGATAAGATTTGCATCCCCATACAAGTGTCTTTTTCAATTGATTATGAAGCCGCCATTGATGTGTGAGAAATTGATGTTTTCCTCTGTTCTTAAGGGCGGCTAATAGAAGGGGCGGGCTTCGAGGAGGAGACTTTGCTACTTTGATCTTCAATCAGTAAAAAATCCCACTTCTTCTTTGTCAGACTATATTTGGTAAATAACAGTGACAATCTGCGGGGCCTAGAAATGGAGAGAAGGAGAGATGTGTTGATACAGAGGGGTTGGTAAGAGGGAGAAAGAGGGAGGACGGTGGGAGAGAAGGGCGTAAAGAGGGAAACATGTCGCTTGTTAAATGTTGGGTGTTAAAAGTGAGATAAGACTTTAATACTGCTCTCCCAGAAAACATTAAGGTATTGTGTGATGCAAACTCAAGACGTCACACCTCACACGGCCGGTGACGGAAATATTTCTTACCTCCTTTATTTTGGGCAAATCAGGTTTACCACAAATGCCCCCGTGTTTCTGTGAGTGACGTTACATTATGACACAGACAGTAGGCTTCTAATTAGGTCCCATGAAAAACAACAGGTGCATGTGAGAAAAGTAATAACTCATTCAGCCAATATGGCTGCCAACAGCCTTTATTTCTCTCTCTCTCTTTTTTTATGTCTGTGTAGACGAACTGTTGACGGACATGCACTCTGAACAGATGCGCAAGATGTTGTGTGCATATTATTACAGCACATCATTTGTGTGCCATTTTGTAATCTGATTCTCAGTGACGTTGTATGCGGACCTTTGACATGAGAAAGCTAATGTTGTGTTCACATGCTACGGGATATATGAATACAGATAAAAAGAATTGTGCCACCTTTACATTTCACAGATAGAAAAAAGTGAGAAAAATGTTGGATGCACTTTTAAACTTCCATTATGTCTCAGTGCTCGTAGTGGTTCTGTTCACATTAACGGAATGGGTTGACATTTTGAGAAATAATAGACGTGGCCAGCTCCATATAATCCACAAAGGTCCACTTCATTATTTTTTAATAGATTTTGTAACTTGAAAGTGTTATTTCTCAAAAACATGAAGCACTGAATTAACAATATTACACGTCTCAAATTAACATAAAAGCTGTTACATTATAGCTGTATACCAAGAACAAAATCAAGCTTTATGCATTTTATTGTTTGTTCTACCTTATTTGTATCTTTTGAAAGAGACCCAGGCAGGTAAAGTGGACACGTAGGCAGAGAGAAGGTGGAAAACACCTGTGAGAGTCATGAAGGGGATTCTTGATGTGTTAGGCAAAGAAAATGGTGCATATATATATGTGTGTGTGTGTGTGTGTGTGTGTGTGTGTGTGTGTGTTTGTGTGTTTGATTAAAACAGGAATAAAGAAAAGTAGACACCCTCTAAATGAAACAATAAACCAAAGTCAGATGAAGAAGAAGCGCTTGAATAGAACACTGATAAAAAAAAAAAAGCAAAAAAAAAAGCCCACAGTTTAGTTAAAAGGGACATGAGACAGGAGGCGGGAGCTGCGATGGTGAGCCTGATAGACAGAGCTGGAGATGAAGTCAGAGACAGAGGGAGCTCAGTGGGAGGCTGTGGAGAGGCTGGGGTGCAGGCTGCAGGCAGAGGAGAGGGCAGGGAAGGATTCATGGCCCGGGATCAACAACAGCACGCTCAATAAACCCCAACGGACACCAGGGAGAAAACCTAATATGCCTTCAACACATGCAAGCACTCATTTACAAATGCTTGCAACCTTTAAGGAACAAAAAAAGGTGATCTGATTCCATTCAATATCAACCTTGCAACGGCCAAATAGCAAACGGGGGATAAGCCTGAAACAGATGCAGCCGACGTCTGTTTGTTTTTCTGTCTTTAATATTATTCTTTCAGCGGAGAGAATGAGAACATTCAATACAGTATAGTGAAGGGGCGAAGGGTCTGATTTACACTTACTGTTCAAAGTAGTAACATTGTAACATTGGTTCAAATTCAAATGTCATTTACGTTACAAACTCACTCCCTGTTGCTGAGTGTACAGTTTTTGAGATATGGCGGAGAAGAGCAGAGGATAGAAATCGCAAAAGTGTTCACAGAGGAAATGTACTCAGTTGTAAAAATGTGGTTCTTTCATACAGGATGAGGATAAATTGTAAGTTTGAGCTTAAAGCAAATTGTAAACCCAGTCAGATCCAGAAACAGATCCAGATTTAGGTCTGCTTGAGCAAACATAATGTATAGAGTGGGGTGAAAATATAATAAAAAGTGGTCAAAGTTGGTTTTGACTACAAGGTAGCAGGTTAAAGAGCATGTGGCCTTCTTTAACACTCAGATTCTATCATCACCAAACATTAAACAAGTACATTCATTACTTCTGGTGAAGTGAAACACAGAGTACAAGTAACAAAGGATGGTCTTGTATCATAATGCATTTAATGTTGTATTTCAGTTCATTCATTACAATCATTTTACACTGGTTTATTTATGTATTTAGTGTATATGTGTATAGTTGCATGCGTGATTTCTAAATAATAAGACATTTTGACCTCACCACAGTGTAATTGTAGTGTGATATTGATTTTCTAATTTCTAAGTGATTCATGAACATGGATTGAAAGAAAAGGCAAAAAAAAAATAGAATAGCATTTTAGAGTACACACTGATAAGTCTGACTTCCCTCCCTCCCTAAAGACAGAGGATATAAGGTTGTGAATGTGGTGAGGTGCTGCTGCAACTGAAAAGCTCCGGTGAGGACTGAGGGCTTCGTGTAGTGGTTACCGGCTCACTGAAGCCTCTGACCCAGCGACCACCAGCCTCTCAAAAGTAACTCAAGCCAAAAGTGAACATAAGAGGTTCTTTCTTCCAGCCCTGTTACAGCTTGCATCTATAAAAAGCTCTGCTGGGTCATTCGGTCTAAAGATGGCAGACGCTTCCAAACATCTGCGACCAAAACTATTAAAACTCTTCAGAAAACTCCACACAAGCCGTCCCTGTCCCAAAAATGTTTTATATACACTAATGAGGGCTTATACAGCAGAAAGAATTAGGTTTTAATACGTCTTTAAGTGCATTTACACTGGGAAGTGCTCATTTCAGTTCTGTGCTTCCCGAGTAGCTTAAATTAAAATAGTTGCAAACAGACAAAGAAGATGTAGAAGAAAACTTTGTGTCTTTCTTAGGGAATGAACATTTCAGAAGGGCTGTTGCTCTCCAGTCCCTGCAGGTCCATTAGTGGCCCCGCACCCCACCACGATGGGAGGAGAGAACCTGTGTCAAAAAGTCTGTTTTCATAACAGAGCCTCATCTGCATATTTGAATAATACATAGTGCTTATAAGCATATTAAATGGAATGTGGCCATGCGTCATTTGAAGGCAGAGATTAGACCTTCCCAGTTAATTATAAAGATGTCAAATGTCAGCGGGTGAACCCACGCCCTGGGGTCACCCCCTTTAGTTTGGTGATTATATGCACAAACTATAGATAAAGTGTCATCATACAGGCTATTAAGGTGCTGAGGCTTAAAGAGAGGCTTCCCCTCGCCTTTATTACTATGCAGAATCTGTCAGGGGAGGAAAACGAGACCACGCACTCTTAATGGTTTCTCAAACAGCTACTACACTCAGCCTTATATTTCCCCCGCACACTTTGAAACAAGAGATTAATAGCGAGACTCAACTGATGTTAACTTGCTAAATTAGCTGGCTTAGACCTTTAAGTTTATAAAAATCTTTTGAGATAACGTGCCCTTGGCTAAGACAATAGTGAGGCTGTGCGTGTGTGTGTGTGTGTGTGTGTGTGTGTGCGCGCGCGCTTGTTTTGGTCATTACTGTACCATTAAGAGCCAATCAGCTCAGCAGGCAGCCTTGTGGAAAGCAGCGCGGGCCTGAGAGAGCACCTTGGGTTCACCTTGACAGGACCGCCAGTCAAACAGGGCAGCCCTCTCTGTGTTCCTGTCAATCTGACTCCCCCTCTGAAGTTCATTTAAAGGAGGAGCAGCGGCTCACTAGCTCCTAACAGGTGAGAAGGGCCCATATTATCAGCCCTTAGAGAGAGCAGGGCAGAAGTCTGATGTGCTCTTTCAACTGTACTAAACTGTCTGTACTGTAGCCCAGCTCGCTGACTGACTAGACACACACACACACACACACACACACACACACACACACACTCACACACTTACATGCATACAGCAGCTCTGTCGGCTGATTGGAAAACAGAGAGAAAGAGAAAGAGCAGAAAGTGAAGGAGACTAGGCAGAAAGATGAGAAGAACTGATTTGCATGGGGAAATGGAGATGTAAAGAAACAAAAAGATTAAGGGTACGGGAATAAGGACGAGATTAAATCTAGGAGAGCCCGGCTGGTGTGTGAGTGCGTAAGACGGGGAGGAGGGGGAGAACAGGGGGAGAAAACAAGAGAGAGAATGGTACATTTTCAATGGAAGGTATATTGCAATCCACTTTTCTGATTTTAGGAGTACACTGGGGGGCTAAGGAGTTTGTTTTGGTTTGAGGGAGCTGACACAACATCCACTGCTTCCACCGTCAGGCAATCCCCACCATACACACACACACACACACACACACACACACACCCCGACATGAGGCCCCAGCCCAGCCCTTCCAGCTTCCTCAATATTTCATGGCATGAGCCCATGCTGACTAACTCAAGGCCATGCAAGCAACCAAAGCTCCCCAACCAACCAAAGCGCTTGCAGTCTGCTGAGGTTCCTTGTTGCCAATATCCACGATTATGGAAACAATAACATTTAGCTGCAGTTCCAAGGAATCAGATAAATGAGACAAAGAAGAACATAGTGAATCCAAGATGACTGCCATAACATGTTTTCCTTTTTGAGTGCAGCTCCAAAAGCAAAGAAACAAAGGCAAAGGTATTAACTGGCATCACAACACATGTTTTGTGAAGTGCAGTAAAAAGCCCAACAATTTTGTGCATTTTAGAAGGCTGAGCCCAAACACAATTACGTGTAGGCTCATGTTTCATAGCATCCTGTGGGTCTCAAACAGGTAAAAGTTCTTCAGGTCAAACTTGTTTTGTTTTTTTGGATGATTGCATGAAGTTACCTCATGCAAGTTTCTTCAGCTTTGTTGGGAGTTTTTGTACTCCATTTTGGCCTTTACAATCAAAGCAGAAGATGGGTTTCTCTCCAAAAACGTGTTAAATACCTGGTCACATGCTCCAGGAAATTATTTAGCACACTCAAACAAAAGCTGCTCTTACATTTGTTTGATCTAGTGTGAGTGGTCGGGTGGAGGAAGGCACTCACATGGGCAAAGGTTTGCAGTTAAACCCCAGCTGACGCTCACTAAATGGCATATCTTACTGGTGAGACGGCTGGCTTGTCAACAAATACTACCATCCTAAAGACTTTCCAACCTCTTCAGTCTGCATGTTGCTCTCAGCCCTACTGGTTCCCATTTAACACAAATGAAGAATATTTCATTTCATTTAGAAAAAACACCTGGGTAGTTTTTTTTTTGCAAAAGTTCCTTTCAGCTGTGGATTTGCGATACCAAGTATTTATGGCAGCAGGACGGCGTATGTGGAATTGATAAACTACAGTGCTCATGTTCATTGTGGTATTTTAACAGCTTTTGGGGAATATTGGAGAGGAATCAGCTATTTCAGCCGTTGGCTACTTGTTAGCAGGATGAATTCATTCATCTTTTCATGGAATTTGCTGACAAAGTGAAAAATTATACTGTCCTCCACGCGTTGTTGCTGTTGTTACCATGACGATGTCGGTCCGGTACGCCTACATATGTCGTTTTGGGACTCATTGGAAAACAACCTATTCTGTTGTTCAGGTTGGAGGACTGTAATTTAGAGGTGATTTGGAGTAAGTCTAACATTAAGTGTTTAGGGTAATAGACGTGTTTGTTAGACCACTGAGCCACAGTCGGTGTCCAGTCGGTGAAAGTAACACACAGCAACCTCAGTCAGACACTGGAAGCCTGAGGATAAAGGTCATTGGAGGTGTTTGTATGTTTTAATGAAAAAACTGTCGAGTTTTGGCCTGATCTTTGTTTTCTAGTCTATTCAGCGTGAATATCAAACCATCAAACGCTCCAATTTTTGCCACTCTGCCTTGTTTTGTCTAGATTTTCTTCAAGCTGAGTGTCATTGGAGAGTAAACTATGTGTATGCTTTCAGTCCTTTGTATTTTTTTCCCTCCGCCTCCCTTTTCTCTCTCGCCGGATGTGTGCGAGAGAGCCAATGCGTCTCGTCTCTCTGTGTGTGTGTGTGCAAACGAACGTGTGCAGGCTTTGTTTTTCTTTTGAACATCCCTTTGATGGTGCTGTTTATTTATTTATTTCTCTGCCTGCGAAGGCCCTCTCTCGGCGGTTAGGGCTACAGCGGATTGGGCGCGCGTTGCTCTGAGTGCCATCCATCAGCGAGGAGCCTCTCTGACGGATGAACCGCTGACCTCGGCTCCCTACAGCACATCAGCTCGAAGCTGGAGCCGCGCTGGGGGAGTTCTGTTTTTTAAGGAGACGTGGTGTAACCAGGAGGGCCTCTGCTTCATCACCACCCTGTCTGGCTGAGTATCAGTGTGCGTCACATGTAAAACAACTATTTCATCTCTGGCCAGGAGGTATTGCTTTACTTTGGTTTCCCAGTGTTAATGGAGCTCTTGTAGTCGTACTTTTAACGGCTGGTTTACACCCTAGTCCTCTTGTCCATCTCTGGGTTTCAGTGTGGCATTTGTAATCATACACTTCTCACTCTCAAAGAAAAATGGAAAAGACCCGGACTGACCATGAAGCTTCATGGTGAAATTCAAAGGCAAAACTGGAGTTGAAGGGACATAATGTATCTTCAGTTCCCATCAATCTGCTGTTCATTACATGTATTTGTGCATCAGAACCTGAACTGAATAGCTGTGTAACTTCTCTCTGAATGTTGCTGAATCTGTCCATGGTGCTGAAACGACCTGGCTACTGTTGAATGGGGGTGCATATTCCAGCATGCAATGGATGGACAGGCAATATGGAGTCTCTAATCAACCTGACATGCAGTTTATTTACCATCTAATTGTAAATTTGTGTTTGAGAAAAGCTGAGTCAATCTTGTTGCCACCACATGAGAATTTTACTGCACAGACCTCTTACACTGTTTTATTTTAAGGAACATAAATTATTTTGCAGATGGCTTTATAATCCTGTATGAACCTGATCTGCCGAGCCGCTAAGATGAATCACGATGTTCCCACAATTAAGTAAGTTCAGTGCATTTTATTTTTAGTTCAGTATTTTTGGCAACATAACGATGAGCATAGTGCATCGAGTCTACAGCAAAATAAAGTATAAAAATGAAAGATTTCTCAATAGCAGGAAGTCATTGGATGGCCTTACAGATAAATGTATTTCATTAAAATGATCGATTTTAGTCTTGAGTTGACCTTCTTTCTCCCACACGTTCAGATCCTTTCATCCCTCCATGTTGATTTCTTGAGGCAAATCTTTCAGACGATGGTCTCCAGGTTGATGTTCAGCTCATCTTTGACCATGTGTCTGGCATTCCTTGGATGGTGTCTTCTCTGGTGGATAGCCATCATCCATCAGTCTGTATGTCTTAACCCGCGGAGTTAAACCTCTGACAGACACCTACTGAGACATCCTGACAGCTGAAATAAACCTGGGCCCTCGTGTCCTTTTGTCTCCTCTGACTCACAGAACTGTGCCGACTAACGCGCATCACTCATTTTTTAAGAATGCTCTAATTTACCCTCTGCATATATTTCTATTTCCAAGATTTGTAGCTTTACATTTATTTCTTCATGTGTGCAGTGACATTTCTTCTACGTAAAGAAAGGTCTTAAAGAATGTGAGGGTCTGTTTCAGCAGATCATTCTTCTGATATTCCTAAAGAGTATTTTAAAAGCTGTGCAAGTGTAAGTAAAGTAATGACAACGTACACTTGAGGCAAGTGGACTTTTCTCTCTCATCTACTCAGCCTTGGAATTTAAAGCCATTCAGTGCTATACTCACTCAACAGGTAATGTTGAGCAAACTAGATCTCAGAAACTTGAACTCACATTCCTGCTGGAGCGGCGCATTATCAGCGGCTGCTACCGTTTTCGATGCCTTCTAAGCTTTCCCTTTCCTGAATTCCTGTGGCCCCTCGTACCTGGCAGACAGAGGACACGCCTATGAGGCTGTCCGTTTCCTCAGCACTGCTGCTTCCAGGTGCTGTTAGAGGAAGAAAAGATCATGTTGAGTTCACAGAACTTTTGGTAAACACAACAGGTAAAGTCAAAGTTTTCTTTGGAACATACACAGTGATAATATGTATCTTGGTTACAGGAGGCAGCGATGACAGCTGATTCACGTTAAAGACCCGATCAAATGAACACTTTAACTTCCTGGAGAACTGTCACTTTCTGAACCATAGCGTTAATGAACATTCTGAACAAGTAGGCAGGTGCCAACCAAACAGCCAACACAAAAATCTTGAATAAATCATTTTTATTTCATTTACTGTATGTTGTGCACCAATCTTCCAACACAAACACATCTCCTTAAAGAGTAACTGATACTGTTACTGACTGGTAACTGTAACTTTCACCTCAGGAGCAGTTGGGCTCTTGCTGGACAAGCAGCTCTATACGCGGAGCCACAGCTACCCTTGAACTCCTGTAAGGAGGCGGGTCAGAGGCCAAGCAAACATCTGCAAACCACCCCGTGCATGTTAAACTATGTACTGTAACATGTTTAAGTTAATAACTGATATATGGAAATACTTTTTCTAAAAAAACTGTTAGACAATAAAACAGGTTTAGTTTAGTTTAGTCAGACTTGGAATGGATGAGAAAACAAAGGTGAAATGGTAGAATCATTACCTGTTTGTTGTTATGATCCATCACAGTTCACAGAGCGACCTTCTAGGTCATGGTTGACCTTTTGTACTGTGGGGTTTACACACTTTCAGTTGTACCTCCAAATGCAGAGTTTTAGTCAAACTGGCTAAAATGTCAGATCGTCGAACTACTCGTGTGTCTTACTCCGTGGGACATAGTTTTGATGATGTTGCCCCATTCCCAGATCTCTGCAAATACTTTGGTGAGTACAATGCTATTACAACTAATGGCAACAATGGCCAAAAGTATGACTTGCTTCTTCAAATGTGAATGAAAACATAACCACACGCAATGAAGCTCTGGCTCTTTGCAGGCAGATTGTAAGAAATAGCTTTCCTGTGCTCCAGCACGTACAGGAAACAAGCATCAAACTCAGAGCTTGACATCTCCATCGCACTGGAATTGTGGAACGCTCATTGAGGGATTTTAACGCAGGTCTAGGGGATCAGTATGACAGGTTTGAGCAAAAGGAGCTGTGTCGCAGAGACTTACGCGACCGACACAGACAGAGGGAGAACACACCGGATGAATCATCGGAGCCAGATGTTGGCCAACAATAAATACATTCAGTAACAATATTCTTATACTTACAACACTAGTGAGTGGACAGAAGGATGCAGAACTCATTAGGCAAAAGGCTCACTTTCATCTGTTAGTGTATGTGTGTGTGCATATGTGCACATTAAATGTAAGAGATGGATTTTGGCCTACAGTGAGTGTACCTTTTGGTGACGCAGTTTCTGTATCGGACATGTATGCTTCTCTACGGGGTTATAATGATTATGCGACTTGTATTTGCTGCCAGAACATACACAAAATTAAATTGCAGTCATGACTGATTGTTGATGCGTCATTGTATGTTGTTATGTTTCATGGCACAATAGTGATTTTCTTTTGGGGGGAGGGAAAGGGGACTTGAAAAGGTTGTAGCCCTAGGGCCTATGGTACTTTAATGCAGCCTTGCCAATAGGAAACCAAGGCCACAGCACAATCACAGTCCTACTCGCCAATAGAGATAAGTGTTCGAGCTACTGACCTCCTTGGGATGGCAGGGACTCACAGTAAAAACCTTCTTAGTTACACCATCGTACTTACATTTCCATCCTATTGTCCCGTTTCAGAGAAAGCTGTTTAATGAGTGCTGCAAGTGTCCGTTGAAAGGCACTAGGTCCTTCAACTACCGTCATCAGCTCAAGATTACATTTGATTTCAATGGGCACAAACAGTGACGGCTCGTCGCATTTGTTTGTCATATTGGCATCATTTTCATTGACGATACATTTCAAAAACACTACAGTGCTTTTGTGTTGACCACAGCCCCCCTGCTGCCATTGTGTCCACATAGGGGTGAATACCACTGCCACCTTTTGTGTTGCCTACCCTTCCTCAGCTACTGACAAAGCCTCCAGATCGATCCAAGGTTAAAGATTATCTCTATGGATTTCAGTGCAAAAGCAAGCAAATTGTTCTAGAGACCAACCAAATTACAAATCAACAGGCAAGAAACAGCATCATTTTATTAAGGGAGAAGTTGTTTTTGTCTGCAAAACAGTGTTTGAATTGGTTTGAATCGCTTTTGTTCTTGCGGTGTGGCTCAGACTGATTTCACAATATCATTACACAAACAGAGAAACAAAAGGAAAATCCTAAATAAATCTGTGGTTCCAAATATTGGATTGGTTTTTGAATCATTCCTAAAAGGCAGGTATGCCAAACAGAACCTCTGCCACTGATAGTCATCACTTAAAATGTACAAAAAACAGTTTCTTTCATTTTTCAGTACTATGTAATAAGTTCGGTATTTCTCAAAACCAAAGCCAGGAAAATAAGGGCAGGACTCCGCAGGTCAAAACAACAAACTAACCTCCTGATGTGTTCAACTTTCTCTTTGTTTTTTGGAAATAGACATTGCAATTCATTTTGAGGAAGGGCTTCCATCTGAACTTCAGTGCAGGAGAAGCCCACCTGTTTCTTCTTGCCTGATATTGACCATTTTATTTTATTTCTATAAAAGTGGAAGATAAAATCAGTGATTATATCTGTATTGAAAAGTGGGAAAATGTCAATTGGACACACAAACCTTTTCATTTTTCATGCTGTCACTGTAAACAACAGTCAGTGGTTTAACACAACACAGCAGAAAGTAAGGGAGCGTTTGAGGTGTTGAATGAGTGAAAACATTTTGCTTTAAACATAAGTGGCCTGGATTAAAACCACAAATCACGCCAGGAAGCTTTCTAACAAGTCTCAACTTTTAGATGTTTATAAAAATGCAATCATACCCAAAATTATCCTGGGCATTATTTTACGTCACTTTTTTATAGATATATTTATGTCAGCTACCACACAAGGCTTCACTGGGAAGTGGTCTGCTGTCTCCTAGACAGATGAGGAAGTGTTCACATTCCACCTTTATCTCTGCAAACACTCCAAACTGTGGTTTGAGGACGTTGAATGCTTATTTACATTTGTTCTAGCTACAATGAACAAGACCAGTGTGCTTTACTGTTGTTCTGTACCAACTCAGACACAACTGAATGAAAGCGAACGCATTATTTGGTTGCCAAATTCCCGAGAACCAGACTGCTGGGTGGTGTGCAGAATTTGCTTGGCGAAGGTCTCCGGACATTTTTTTTCTTTCGCTCTCTCGTTCTGGAGGGGAGTGTGTGAATTCAGCATTTTGATCCCAGAGTGTAATCGAGCGTTTCCTTGTTTGGAGAACCGCTGAGGGATTGAAGCGCGATCAATCACCCCTCTCTGGACTGTCCGGACGTTTTACATGTGGCTGAGTCCGTGCTGCTCACTGGTGGAGAACAATGAAGAAAGAAGGCATGAAAAGTTTTCAGAACACACATGACATGCCTGTGTACGAGGCAAGTTGATGATTTTCTGATCACGTCAATGTAGTCTGACATTCACTTACACTTCGAGGAATATTTTGGTGCATGTGTACATAAAGAAAAAAAAGGAAAAACGTAAGTCTGGCATGTATTTCAGGAGCTGTTTATGTTGGAATTGCACCAGCAGCTTGTGCTAGAAATAGTTGTTCTTCGCTCTATGGAAAAATAACATTACATCTTATAATTTAAAGCAGCATTGTCCCATAACTGGTCCTCAGTTGGGTCAACCTTTAACAAGCATGCTAACAGAATAATTAATATGTTTTGACCCCCTCCTACGCCGGTCCAAGGAAGGCCTATAGGCCAAAAGTGTTGTTGGCCTGTTTAGCATAAAATGAGTGCATTAATACCCGGAGACTCAATTAGTTCGCAAATAGTTTGGTTGACACCGCAGGTTACGACAAGCTGCTGACTTTGAAGACCTTTAGCAAGAGGTAATGCTGGCATTGGCACTAATTGTAGATAATGCATGGATTACTTGAAATGATGAGTTTCATTCAAAACACTTTTTAAAAACACCTTTGTGATGATATAAAACACAAATAGACTTTAAGTTGTGTACAGTTTCGTAAATCATGTATTTGTGTCTGGATATTTGTAATATTTTGAGTCAAAATGAAGGAATTCTAGCCTCAAAAATATGTACTCTGAGGATCTGGGAGATTTATTGTATTGTCTTGATTTAATAACATTTTTTGAGCTCAAGTAAACAATCATGATAGTTTATATGTCTCATCAATCGTTACAATCCCACCTCTATGTCAGCTCTTCACTCTTGCCTGGTAGATCCAGACGATTCTCTTTACCCATAATCCCCCTGCTGACTATTTCCCCTTGCTCTCACCTGATTAGAATTTCTGCCTTGGCCTCTGGGATTGGACGATTTCAACATATTTTATTTAACTGCTTTTGTAAGCCCTAATATTCAGCAGCTGTGATCTATGGCTGAATTACAATTTTCAGGGTCAAGGAGGGACTTTGCTGTGGAAAAGGGGTGGGTTACAACTGCTGTGCTGGCGTGTGTGTGTGTGTGTGTGTGTGTGTGTGTTGTGGGTGGGTGGGGGGGGAGATGATGGAAAAAGGAAAAAACAGAAAGAAAAGGGGAAGGAAGAATCTCACGAGTTGTCTTTAAAAATGAATGAGAAAATGGGTAATCCCAGAGTCACAGCATGAAAAGAGGGAAAATCAATATGGCCTCTCAGTTCACTGGGGCCCTCACAAGTCCTTGAGATGAACAAAAAGTTGTGCATTTTGTTGCCACATCCATATGTCTCAATAGAGAGGTGTGCGTTTTGTGTGTAAGTCTAAGTGTGTGTGTGTGTGTGTGTGTACAGTAAGCCTGTCTGTTTTAGGAGATGCAGCTTTGTGTTAGCGAGGCTGTGTGCAGTGAAGAGGATGTGTACAAGGTTTTTCAGGGAAAGCTCAGTTCATAATTTGGAGCTTGAGTGAATTATGTGAGTAATTGGAACCCATGTAAACTACAACAAGCTTGTTCCGACTCCTAAACGAGTCAAACGGGTCAGAGAGAATGACTTTAACATCAGCCTTTCAATGAGAAACTGATAAGGACGAACCAGGATCCTTTCATGTGATGCTGCACTATTTTTATTTTAGAGGCGGAGGGATATAAGAGGACATCATACAGGTTCTGCAACCTTTGGTCTCCTGATTTAATTGACCCCACGCAAGAGCCTGAAACAGGCCCCCTTATAAGAATTCCACTTCCTGGCCTATGTGGAGAAAACCGGCTGAGCTCTGGGATTGGGTGCCCTCCCGTGAATATTTAATTACCACCAACCATCTGAGGTGGAGGTTTTTTTTTTGGGGGGGGGGGTAACAGGCTGCTTGGGGTATTACATTTAGGCATTTATTGGAGGGGGTGCCCTTTATTTTCTGACAATGCAAACAAACACATTCGTGTCTCCCTCTCATTCAGCCACCCTTCCGTCCACCTGTATGTCTAGGAGGTGAGGTTGCTCCAGGCTACACCTTCTCCATCTATCCATCCATTCCCCACTCCACCCTCCTCCTCCTCTGTACTGTCATGCTAAGCGATGCCCCCCCCCGCCAGTTGATTAGCGAGCTCTTCAGTAGCCTGTCATGGTGGATGTGCTCCATCAAAGCTGATCGACTCCCCATTTTTCTAGAAAGATGTCGCGGGTTATCAGTGCGCGCTCAGATCTCCGGCTACAGGAGCAGCGTGACTGGCAGGCCGTCTTTTGAAGACAGTGATTCCTCCACTGATGCCTCCCAGTTGGAAATTTAGAATCGTGTCTGCTAAGACACCATATGCAAAGTAAATTACTGTACAGGGGCGAGCTTGACTAAATCCTTCTCTCTCTGAACATCCAGGCCACTGAGTGCCTCCCAGGCAACCTGTCCTCCTTCGTGCTCATCCCCACTCTCTCTCATGTATCTCTTACTCTCATTTGTCCAAACTATACTGAACAAAACCGCAATTCGATGGTATACTTTTGCTAGAGTACCAAGAAAATCCATTAAACCTGTGGCCAAAACATTTTACACTTTATAAATGACTAAATATCTTTAACATCTACTTGGGCAGACTTTTACATGCAGAAAGCCACAGCCAGGAATTTAATTGAAAGGGCAAATGCTGACAAATAAATAAATACATTTAAAACGCTTCTGCCGCTATACAACAGCTTCATTTTCTCCAACTCCCCATTATCATGCAAATGACATTGCTGGTAAGAACTGTATGTCTTTGTAGTGGTAAAGTGTTCATTTCTGTTCAAAGGCCGTGGCGGTATTCTACAGGGAGGGAGATGGAAGGTAAGACGGGGATGGAGGGGAGAGGTGTGTGCTGAGTGGTTTAGCCTGGCTCAGCCTAGCTTTGACCCGGCTCTTTGTTTTTCTATTGTCTCTGTGGCAAAACTGCATTAGAGTGTCTTCTGCACACGGCTAGGTGTGCCCTTAAAATCAAAAAGGAGGCAGACAAGGCTGCTATAGGTTTGAAAATGTCAGCTTCTGGCTTTACCTCCTCACTTGCTCCTGAGGAGTCAGTCAAGTTCCTTCCCTGACTGTTATTTGTGAGTGTGTTCGATGACAGCGCGCGGCAGCTAGAGGAGGGAAATGCAAGCTATGACACAGCGTCTTGGTTACTGAGATTCACAACTGCTTTAATGACATCTGTTAAACAACACCGGCACGACAGACATCACAAAAGTCATTCATAGTTTTAGGAGCAGCTTCAAGTCTGATTGGTTATAGTGGAAAAAAATAAAAAATAAAATATATATATATATATCTATATATATAT
>JAVQJL010104120.1:0-10999 GCA_036024295.1 Nannoperca obscura
CTAGTTTTTATCTACCAATTCTGACATCTGAAATTTAAAAGTTATTCTGCATTAACAAGCTATTACAAACCTTACAGATAAACAATAAGTATATATGGATGTCAACACAATGTGAATAATGTGTTTTATAGCTTTTTCCTAAGAAAATATTACTCTTCAGCAGAAGACTGCCAAGTCTTAATTTTCACCCTGAAGAGCTTTGAGTGGCCTTACTGTACAACAGTGTTTTTATGTTCAATATGTCAAACAACTCTGAAAGTCTCTGCAAGTTGGTTTTAATATTTTGAAACCAGAGGCTGTCTGCAACATAGGAGAATGTATCCATCAGTCTAAAACGTTATGGTATGTTTTAAAAACTCAGCAGTTATGGAACACAAAATCTGACATAACTGGGCCAACAGATGCAAAACAATAGTGTCATTAATTGTATGGGCATGGTGTTTAGAGGTATAAGCTGATATAATGCATAACTAAACAAGTACAAGAACAAGTACAATAATCAAGGACTCATTTATCCACACTGTAATTAGATTTCTTCAGTTTGTAGTTAAAATAATGTAGTATCTTATGCCACTACAACACATGTTTCACTAATGAGCAGCTACTGTGCTCTATAACAAGCTCTTGACTGTTTCTGGTCCTAAGAACTGATGCATTTACACACCGTACTGGGTTTGTTAAGTGATTAGAATGTGACTTTGTTTTCCCATTTGTTGTGTTGTGTTGTGCAATTCTACTAAACCCAGCCTGAAAAACAAATTTCTCTCTCAGCGTGAGGAGTTTTGATTTAATGAATACAATAAAAAAAAATCTTGCGAGCATATAATTGGATAAAATATTAGATGAAACAAAAAAATATGACACAGTTTCGCTTATTATACAAGTTTTGGAGCCTGTTGCAGCATGTTTCTGATGTTAATCAGCCATTGAGGATGGGAGCTAACACCCACCAGATGCTGGTGAGATGTGGCTGTAAATAAGTCTGCCTGCTCGACTAGTGACTTTGGCAGGCAGCCAAACATCATTTGAAGGTAGTGTGTGTGGAGATGAAACAGTATAAGTGGCTGGATAAAGACTGGGTCAGCAACAGTGGCATGTAGGCAAAGACGTGAGTTCCCTGTTTGAGAAGTGACACATGTGAAATGGATACAGATAGAGAGAAGGCAAAAAGAGTGGAATGAAAGAAGATAGCGGCATTATGTAAAAGTGGTGACTGATGTTACTCATTAAGCCTTTTCAGAGAAATCATTTTCAGGCTTATTGCTTTAGAAGACAGGAGCATCCGCTGCATAAAAAAAAAAAAATAACCAAAAGGGGAAACAAAAGGTGTGCTCAAACTGATGTGAGGAGTGTACTGCAAGGAGAATAGGTGCTTTTAGCAGTACACGCTCACACTGCTTCCAGTGGGACTCACTGTTCAACCTGGCCTCTTTCTAAAGGTTAAACACAAGCAGCCTCCAACCAGGACAGAAGAAAGGAGGGGCAGAAAGGGTGCAAAAAGCTCCTTTTATCTTCCTCTACTTTTGCGTTGTGTCCATCACTGTCTGTCTTGCTGTCATCTCCATCTCTGTGTCCAGGTGACTCAAAGTTTTCTTTCTAAATCCGTTTACAGTATACACCATGCGCTGAACATATCGAAGTAACAAAGACAGACGACTAAATGTGGCAAATAATGGGTTAAATAATTATCATATAATTACACCAAGAGCGTTTCATACCAGCTCAGGACACTCTGTCATTGTCTCTGTCCCTCAGCCTATGGCACGCTGACACATACTGATCAAATCAGCAGAGCAGTACCAACATCAAAAAGCATGATTTTTTTTTTTTTCTTCTCATCATTTTTTTTTTTTTGCTAAAGTATTTTTAGCATATATCATAATATTTTATATGTTAAAAAAAAAATGCTCTCTCTTATCTCCTTCATGTTTGAGGTCGTCCCGTTTGACAGAAATTAGTTAACAGTCTCCCAATCGACTAATTCATCCATCATCATCGCTGCTACCTGTCGGCACACCTCAATCATTTTGATGGATTGACTTATCCACACACACACACACACACATTCATAAAGAAGTCATACCTATGCATAAATTCCGGACATCATGGACAGGCATACAAATCATGACCCTGTTGCCTGTCACCGGCTGATACATAAGAAATAGATGCAGCCTTTGCTGTCCCTTCCTAAAGCAGAGCCGGGAGCCAATTTCACTACTTTCCATGCTTTTGAATCCACTCCACTGAAGCTTGTTACACTGGTGGCATTTTGGACTCAGCTTTGTTCATCTAAAAGTAATGTATTAACCAAGTCAGTTCTCTGTGTTCCGGCTTGTTTTACTCATTAAATGTATTTGCACTTTTGGGGTTTAATCTTTTTTCCTTGTTATTTATTTCTGTGGTTTTCCTCTCAACTACGTTTTCATTTTTTGCAAAGCAAGCTATAAGTCAGATTTGCATTTGCTTTGCTTTTATTATTACTGAGACAACTGAGCACCTTTGAGTATGATCAACCCTACATGTCGCATGTCTCAAATGGTTCAAATTACAACCCAGCCAATTGACCTGCTAATTGGTGCTCATTTAATTTGCATCATTGTGAGTTGTGGCTGGATGCTACTGAAGGGGAGTCTTTATCCTCTCTTCCTTCCTTCTCTCCTGTGTCCACACTGCAGATATATATAAATAGCAGGCTCCCCATTGTGTAGCTCACCTTTCAGTAATTTAGCTTACTAACACATTGTTGTTGGTGCACTTTGGTTTCTGAAGTGCTGACTGTGCGGTGTCGGGCCGGGGGGGACTCTTTAGCCTATTGCCGAGATTGATGGTGAAGTTAGAAATTATGGGATGACATGTAACAAGCTAATTATAAGCCTAACTGTCGGTGTTCACTCAGTTGAACACGAGTTGAACATGAGTTAATTGTACACACTTACAGTGGTAAGTAAACTTGACTAGTTATTTTTGATAAAGTGCCTCAGCTGATCTCATTTACTTCTTCAATTTGTGACTTCTTGTGCTGACATCCACTGTCATATAAGTGTAGGCGTAGAGAGGCAGTTACATCAGATGCTGTAGTTTGTAAACCTTATTATTTCCTGTATACACAACCATTCCTGAGTCTCAGGCAGGTAATGTTGTACCTTCTTCCAAGTCCCCCCCCCCCACCCCCCACTCTGTGTTGGCCCGGCATTACAGTCATTAAACTTCATTATAGGGACAGTTGGTGCTTACACAGAGGTGTGTGCGTGTGTGTTTGTGTGTGTGTATGCTGGGGGGTGGAAGGGGGTCAGTGTGAAGGATGGGGTGCTGCTTTCACTTTACTGTAGTCAGCACACACACATATTCACATTAAAGCAAGCTCATAAATACACACAGGGTTGTTTCATTGTTGCAAAGTAACAACAGTGTGGCACTGTTCAAATCATTGAGTAGTTTTGTCCAAACAATATGTATTTATATTAATAATATTTTTCAAATGAAAATAATGGTGTCATGGGGACGTGGTTGTGAAAGTGTAGGATTAGACAGTTGGGTGTTGTTGAACAAAAGAGAATTTCCTGAGGTACTTTTTTAAAAATAAAAGTCAGTGTATTCAGACAGTAGGATACTGAGGATGTGCTAAAATCCTAAAAACTGTTCCATCCAGGTGGTTCTGGCTGTGTTTTCTACACAATGAAATCCCGTCACACACACACACACACACATCCAGATAAGTGTGCAAACACGGAGACAGACACGGACACACACTCTCACAGCCACATGTGCACACAACAAAGCACACGCTTCAGTCGCACATTGCTCTTTTTAACATCACACCTTTTCCAGTGTCTGACAGAAACAGAGATCACTCTCACTTGTCTCTTCTGTGTCTCACCTGCAGGTGTGATGATGTCACACACAAGTAACAGCTGTTTGGATATTATGTGAAACTCTGGGCATGTTTGTGTGTGTGACTGTGAGTGTGCGTGTCATTGCTACTACCATAAGACTTTTATTAAATTATTGTTGAGCTAATGCTGCCCTGTTGCTCCAGTCCGTATGGAAAGCCTTTGGTCTGGATACAGGTTGATTAAGAGACCACTAGGTTTTGTGGTACAGTAAAACTGATCGCTAGTAACTGCTAAATATAATTGTTCAATGGATTAACATTCGAAAACATTTTTATTACCATAAATGGAAAAACTAATTAAGGACAATTAGCAATACAATAGATTGAGAGATTGGCCTACAATAGAGAGTGTGCATGTATACATGTCCTTATGTTATGTTATGTTATGTATGTCTGCTTGTGTGTTTGTGTGTGTGCGCATTGGGAGGGGGGGGTGACATTGAGGAGACAGTTGCAGTGCGATGAATGCATAAGTGATGGCTGATTAGCACAAAGCTCAGGAAACCAGCCGTCTCCACCTTTATTGCTTCACTCTGCATTCATTTCACTCCGGCAGATGCCAGTTCGCAGCCAAACATAAACAAACATTAATAACCCAAAGGCTTTTTTCCACCTTATTTTAATAATGCCACACTCTGTTATTCTTTCCAACAATATTTATACTTGAGCAGAGAGAGTCAGGAGTCTAGATTTCACGAGTGTGGAGTTAGTACTCTAACAAACTTTGACCATCAAGGTGGCCTTGAGCGATGCAAATAACACATCCAACCCTGCCAGCAGTTTATATAAAAGGGTAATGTTGAATGTTAACTTGTGGGTTTTGGTCCTTACACTTGTGGTCATTTGGTCCATCTGTTTTGGTTGTCTTCCTGACTTTCTTTTTCAGGAACAATCAGACAATGTATCCATTCATCCTGCAGCACTCAAATTATCGATCTAGGTTTGGGTTTCTCTATCCACATGCAGATTTTTTAATTGTTGCTTTAGATCACACTACAACACTTGTAGGACAGTTGACATTATGGCATTTATGCAACATGCTGTTATGGGAGAGAGGAAAACTGCATAGAAACAAGCCGCACACAAACTACAAATAATTGCCAGCTCTGCATCAGCTCACTCAATATAGCCCATGTTAATAACCTTACAAGTAAAGCAGGGTAACATCATCAATCACATCAACTGAGCCGTAATTTCCAATCATTTAACAAGAGAAGAGGAGGACAATGTATAGCCATGAAAAATCCATGATTTTACAAAAAAAAAGAAAAGAGTCCAGCAGAGTGGTCAATATGCCATATGTAATTTTGTTAGCCATATTTCACTTTAGAGCAGAGCTTCAATCCATTTAATACATATTTCCAACTAGATTAACCTTTTGCTGCACACAGACAGACATCTATCAACACACATGCTACAGATTTCTCCCTCGTGTCTCTTCCTTTACTTTAAGAGATATTTCTGACACCAGAGAATATGATATTCAAGGGTGGTGGATCTCAATATGGCCATGATTCTGAACCTAAGTCGGTATACATGTGTTTCAATTTGGGTACACGTGTGCAAGGTATTTCTTTCTTCCAAATGGTCAGGATCATAGTTTTGTTTTTTCAGACTGTGTTTTAAAAGCAACACATCACATTAAAGTTCACTTGAAAGAACCCTGTGACTCCTGTTTTTTAGCTTGGTTCACTTGTTTAATGTGCACCCACTGTTTTGAGGGTACCCAGGGTTGGTGTACAAGCAGAGAGTTTTTGAACCACTTCGTCTACCCCTGTTGTGTTTCATGAAGGAGGAGGAGGAAGTAATCTTACACTCTACCATTTTGTTTTCACTCAACCTAATTAAAGTGGGCCCAAAAGTGACTTTTAAAGTGCAATATAGACCATCTGTAATCACTGATAATCCAATCCAAAGCCACATCTCAGTGTTTGTTACATGGAGTTCATTAAATAAGAGCTACACTAGAAACGACACACTACTTCTAGATCATATCAGCCCGAAAGAAACAAGAGGATCTGCAAACAAGAGGGAGTGCCGTTCTCTGTTTTTATCCTACATCAGCACAGCTGAAGCTGAATCATCTGAGGAAGATACCCACAATGGCCACATAACGCATGTACTTGTGCCTCATCTCCCTTTTCCCCAACATCTCTACTTGTCTCTCTAATTTCAAACTACCTCCCCACATCTCTTTTTCAACTTTATTTTCTCCCACTCCCTGTCACATCATCTATCTCTTTCTTTCCCTATCTCAGCTCCTGTCACACCTCCTGCCTTCGCTCTCCTCCTCTCTCCTGGTAATCCTACCCTATCTCGCAACAGCAAGCTGGTAATCCTACCTTTCCTTTCACGCATGCTCACACACACACACATACACACAAACAAAGGATAGGATACAAACACATGCACGGAAGCGCATTCTTGCACGCAGGTGTAAGCAAAAACAGATGCAGAGTCAGTTACTGTCACAACAACACACACACACAATCACGCCTACACAAGTCACACATACAGGTATACACACACACAAAGATCCAAGCTCACACACACACACACAGTACATATATAGTGTTTGTGTTGTCAAGCCATCAGACATTACCAGGAAGCGACACAATTTCCGATTGGCTAAGAGCCCCGTGGATTCAGATACAGGAAACGGTAATTTGAGATTTCCACAGCAAATAAAAGCCTGCGTGTGTGTGTGTGTGTGTGTGTGTGTGTGTGTGTGCGCGCGTGTGTCTGTGAGTGAGAGAGAGAGAGAGAGAGAGAAGTGATAGAACTTTGGCTCAACAAAGTTCAGATATATTTCTTGTTTAAAACAATTAGGCGATCGACCTATTCAGGTTTCATTGTATTCAAACCATTTAGCTTGTACACTGGTACTCTTAAGACAGACTTTACCTGGATATTATTGATTTTATTTAAATCAATTTAGTAATACTAATTATTGAAATATAGTTCATTCATTTCAATACGGCATCTTATGAAGTATCCTATTTGCCTTCGTGCAGTTAGGTGAGAAGATCAATACCAGTCTCATATTTGTGCAGTAATAATGGAGTGCAAACACTACAAAACAAGTTTATGTTTTAACTTACAGAGTAAAGTTTTTATTTTTCATTTATCAAAACAAATATTCTAGATCTAAGATCTGTAACCATTAATATGAATTATTCACACCAGTTTACTTCCGCTCACCTTAAACAGACACACTAGAACAGCACATTATTTATCAACTTGAAATCTGCTTTGTAACTTGATCAGTGGCAGCAAGAGAGCTATTCACAAGACAGATAACACACAGAGATGCAGATATATACTCTGCTTTACACACATCTAGTGTTTTATTATTAACCATTAGGGTGTGAGAGAAGAGAGAGAGAGAAAAGGAAGGTTAGTCACTGTTTCTGCTAAATGATTCAAAAGCAATTTTTTTTTTCTTTTGTGCAGAGAGAGGGAGACAGAGACAGGGACATTTGTCTCATTCCACTTCACTGTCCTTCATGTGAACTGAAAGCGAACTGATTTAAGATCTAAAGAATCAAACGATGTGTGCTGTAAGTGTGCGTGAGAGTGGGTGGTGAACTTGCATTCTCTAGTAAAGTAGAGCATGTGCTGTAATAACTAATAAAAGTTGAATAAATGTGGGAAGGAAGGTCTTCGGTGGCCACAGTTACGGATATATCTGTGCTCTTACGGTGGTATTAAAACCAGTATATTTTATTACTGTTTCATCTTAGTCTTATAGGAGCTCCATGAAAGTTGAAAAATGTGCTCTGCCATCATACAACAAAGGTTTCAACTCCCGTTCTCTCCATCTCTGGATCAGTGGTTGTTCTGGCCTCCTGGAGTGTTGATATTGGCTGTCCTCTAACTTCTAACCTCAACACAATACATGCACACACAAACACACACACACACGCACAAAAGCAAAACCCATAAAATCTGAAATGAAACATGCTTTTGTCTTCCAATGTGTTTGTTTGTGTGTGTGTCAAAGACCTCTTTGCCTTGCCAGTGACCTCACAGACTAGGCCGGGCAGGACACACACACACACACACACACACACACACACACACGCACTTTCAAGATCTATGGACCCTCAGCAACAGACGACACACAGACATTCAACTATTAGCTATTTGACAAGATTTATGAACAAATGACGTACAGCACATTCTCCACATTATAATTACTTAAGATTCTTAATTTCCTGCTGCATATTATATGGTCTCCTGTCTCTATCTGAACACATGGCGGGGGAAAGAGTTTGGATGTAGAGCAGCTGGAAGGTCACTGACAATCAGAAAAAGGTTTCATTCCACACCTTAGGAGAAAAGGTCAGTGGAAGAGTTGCTTGAGCACAGAAAAGAGAGACAGACTTTAACAGACTTTTGTTGCACAAATTCTCCCTGCTGCGATTCTTATCTAAATATACTTCTTATTAGCTTCAGAGTTAAAAAGTTATGATGGGATGTTTTGTGAAGGGAAGGCTTGTTTTTAGCATTTGGAACATAGAAACAAACAGTCTTGCAAGTTTGCGGCCAACGTGTTAGGCGACACATCTACCAGTCCCCAGGATCTGTTGTAACCAGCTCTGTTATCAGAGAGTTACAATATACAGTATAGCTGATTCTGATGGCAGTGGGGGTGGCAGCAATGTGCAGGGGAAATGGATAGTTGCTATAGCAATAGACCAATATACTTGCAATTGTTTCAGTTGCCTCTTACTAGTGAGTCATGTCAGCCGATCCTTAAGCTGCAAATGAAAAGAAGGCAGGCTGTGCCAGAAAATCACCTGCAATGTTTTCTTTAACTATGTAGATGCGCTCCAACTTGATACCTTCTGGCTCATTTTGCACGGTGCACACAAATAAAGCAAAACACCTACATTGGATTGTTTAAATATCCAGATATAAAAACGTATGGGTGTGGGTTATGTAGCTTTACATAAGAAAGATAGATTTTCTGAAAGATAGATTTTATATGAGCAACAGCAATTGAATTGACAAGATGGAAACTTTATCAATTGTGCCTTAGATATAAGAACGTCACTCACATTCCTTCAATAAAAGACTGCTTATTGATGTGCAGTGGCACAGTAATGTGCAGGCTTACTGTAAATAACTAATGTAACGTTTGGCTTAGCGCAGCTTTCAGTCAGTCAGTAAACAACAAACACGAAGCTTAGTCCCATGGCTTACAACTAGACAGAAATCCCATTATCATCTATCTATCCATTTCCATCTCTCTTTGACTCTCTCTCTCTCTCTCTCTCTCTTTCTATCTCTCGCTCTGTCTCTCTCTCAATCATTGCCATGGTTTTGAACTAGGCAAAACCCCCATTATCATCTATAATCTATACATGTCTCTTTCTATTTCGATGTCTGTCTCATTCCATCTTTTTTCTTTGTTTCCTTCATATTCCCATGACTTGAAACTAGACTGAAATCCCATTTATTCATCCATCTATCTTCCCCCTCCCACTATTTCACCCTCGCTCCCAGATCTCCCATTTCTGTCTCCCTCACGCGATGGCTGAAAGCCAAGTTATCTATTTATCTTCATACCCATTCGTCTTTTTATCCATCTCTTACTCCTTTCTCACAGTTCCTGGTGCAATGAAAAGGGTGTGGGCAGGGTTGCCTGTCCCACCGTCAAACCTTATATGTCAGGTGATTTCAGAGACGTCACTAGTCAGATTTTAATAAACGTTGAAGCAATGCTACACATTTGCAATGATGATATTGAGCATATACATTGACACAAATGAACAAGGGAAGCCCACAATGACCACAGGGTCTAGTTTGATTAATACTTGGAAACAATTGGTTTTGTGAAACATAATGTATCTTTAAAAACATTCCTGCTAAGGTAATAAATTGCTATAGAGAGGTGATTGTGCTCAAGGCAGCTAGGCTTTTATTTTTTGTCTACAGGTGGCTCGCTGGTAATCAAAGAGACACAAATCCTTATTTTATCTTTGAGTTTGTGAATGAGTGAATGAAAGTGTATGGTGAGTGTTCACCTCAAGCACACTTGTTCTATGTGTCATATTATGAGCTTTATGGAACAAGATTTATCCATTCTGTGCTGTCATTAGGCAGAAAGCTATCCTTGCTAATGTAACGGATTATACTTGCTGATTTCCCACTTCTAGGCCTGGAGTCATATGAATGGTGCAGTAAATGAGTGCATGTGTAATTCCAGCATCATTGGGTGTCTGCTTTGTCCCTGCTACCTGAAGGCTATGTTTTTGTGTGTTAAAAGGTCAGGATGCAGATCCAGTACTATTACAATACGTGTGTGTGTTATTCTTTGTTAGTGTTTGTGTGCAAGGCTGTGTGTGACCACTTGTTTCAGGGCGTCGTCTCAATAATTCACAAGCCTCTCTTGCCCAGAGGCAGCATGCGTTACATCCACTCTCTCTATTCAACATGTGCATGTGTGTGTGTTTCTACGTGCACATCTATCTTCAAGTGTATGTGTGCCTGTAAGTATGTGTGAGGAGGGTGCATGCTTATGTGCATGGATGTGTGTGAAAGTGTGTGTGTACCTATATGTGCACATCTCTGTGAGCCTAGCAGTGCGTCTGGCAGCATTGTATTACATAACCCTTAATTACAACTGGGGAGGAAATGTGACAGCTTGTGACCCAATCCTTAATACGAGCATTACATTTTCATAATTCAAAAGGAAATGTGCATGTGAGTGAGTGTGTGTGTGTGTGTGTGTGTGTGTGTGTGTTTCTGTAATTTGCCTATGCCAATTAAAGGAAATGTGACAGCGCTGCAAACACACTACTCATTTTGGAAATGTGATGACTTGTAAATGGCACATTGATATGGCTTTCCACTGTGTGTCTGTGTGTGTGTGTGTGTGTGTGTGTGTGTGTGTGTGCGTGTGTCATGGGCAGTGACAGACAAAGAAGATTCTTGAAAGTGTATGTATGCAAGTGTGTGTGTGTGTGTGTTCCTTTAATTGTGCTGAATGACAGATCCATTACTGTGGAAGTGTACATCATTATCAACATTAAGCGGCCTTGCGGAAGCACACGAGTGTGTCTGGATTGTGTGTGTGTGTGTGTGTGTGTGTGTGTGTGT